>JAMKCH010020068.1:0-47867 GCA_023653785.1 Ophioderma brevispina | reverse complement strand
CAGGTCGCTTTGTCAATGACGTTTTAATGATTTAAGAGGGCAAATATGGCCGTGGTCTACAGGGTCTACGGGAGATTTTGTGAAACACAAAATCCATATACATTTTCTTATTTAGTAATGACCCAATGAACGATTTAAAACCAGTTTCAACAAAATCGGACTATTGTATAAATAATGACCTTGAATTTTCTTGAGCCTATTGTACTAAAACAGTAGGTCTTAAATATGGCAAACTATACTTTTTAGAAACCTTATGAGCAACCGAACAGATTGGTATAAATTTTAAAATAATTTAAACACTCTTATTATTTACCCCTGTACAAATTACCCCTTATAAAACACCCATTTTAAAAAAATGACACCCATGATTTTCAGATTCTCCATGAAATTCTCTATTGGAAAAACATTGGTGTCAAAATTGTATATAAAAAAATAAACCAAAACATTTAATTACATTTCCCCATGTACTATTAAAGTCAATTGGTCAAGCTTAGTTCATTTCCTGATTGAGTATATACATGAAAGCAATCACTCCACTCCCATGTATTGAATGGAACATTCAAGCATTCAGGTCAAACAAGAAACAAAGAATGGTAAAAGGTAAAAAGTCCGGAGTGTTTTCACAAAATATTTTAAGAACATTCCAAACCTATATTGATTAAAAAACGATAATGTGTTTATTTTCTAAAATGTGTCATTTTCATATTTAATTGCAGCATGAAAAAGAAAACATGATGATTCGTCAGCGGGTCGCATTTTAAGTTTTGAACCATTAAAATTCCAGTTCGGAGAATAGACCATAACGCAAAGTTGGCGTAAACCTTTATTGTTTGTTTTGAGAAGTATATTTTTTCTTTATATAGTAACGACCCGCTCTAAATTCGATGGAGTTGGTGAGTCTTAGGTGCACGTGCTGGCCGTTGCAAGGAAAAGTACAAAATTGGTCGAGCGATCTCCAAACTTGTCGTCATTTCTCAAACCAAATAGGCCCTGCACTGAAATCAAGTCTATAATCCCTCTAGATACCGCGCGTAGCGCGGAAAATTTTGGAAATTCATGGGTTATAAAGTATAAAGTAAGTGTCATTGTCGCATTGATTTTTTTTAGACGGAAGGGGCGACGGCGCGGCCCCGGATCCTCCATTGGTAAGCGGGCGATAGGCCTTAGTACAAATCACGGGGGGGACATTTGATATTGTGTCCCCCACCCCAAAAAACGTGGGGGGACATGTCCCCCTCGTCCCCCCCGGATTGACGCCCATGCATACACATACAAATGTACACATGCACACATAACACAATGCATGCATGTACACCTACACACCCCCACATATGCATTACCAATCCCGACACAAATTTCATATTACATACACATATAAAATATGTAAACAGGATATCATGTGGTTATGGCACTTTTAAAAGTAAACAAACTCATGGAATCTAATTTACTTCGTGTGCCTTTTGGTAGATTATTCCAGAGTACAGCTGCTCTGTACTGGAATGTTCTTTTACCAGCTTTGTTATTCCATGATGGAATGATCAACATGTTCTGAGCCTGACTACGAGTGCCTTTAGAATGTGTTGCACTGGTAAAAGTAAAACAAGAGGAGATATAATCAGGAGCAAAATGCTTAAGGCATTTAAAAGTTAAAATTAAGATCTGATAATTCCATCTTCTCCTCAGATTAGTCCCACCAAGGTCTTTCATCATTTGTCCACCGAGGTTCGAATGTCTGCAGACAAAAGGACACGGGCAAAGGTGTTTTGCAAAATTTGGAGATCATTATGGTGCCTAGTATTGAAATTGGACCAAACGGAAATGCAGTAGTCAAATATGAGAAAGTTTCGAAAGACCAAGGCTTTGGCAAGCATTATGATGTAGTATGAGGAAGATAATGCTTAATTCTCCTGATTACACCACTTCTCTTGAAACATTTGAGCAAACATAATCGGCATGATTGCTCCACAATAAATAAGGATCAAAAATAACACCCGAATACTTGTAGAATGACTCTTTCAATAGAAAACACATTTTCTACAGTAGAAATATTGTATAATTATTTGTGTCGTTGATTTCCAAACAACAGAATTAAGTTTTTTTTATGTTCAAGGTACGTTTATTTGACTTGAACAGAGCAATTTTAGTCAAGTTAGTGTTAAGTCATTTTGCAAGGTGATTAGGTCAGATGAGCTGACTAAAAGGGTAGTGTCATCTGCATACATAAACATTGGCATGAAACTGCTTCAGGGTAGAATTCACAAAAATTATAAATAAAAGGAGGACAGGAATGATCTTGGTTTTTTTTTTTTTTTTTTTTTTTTTTTTTTTTTTTTTTTTTTTTTGGGTCATCCAATATAAATATTCTTAAAGTTGAAAAGTACAGAAATTAAATTAAACAGCTTGTGAATCTATCTTTTAGATAAGAGAATTAAACCATTTAATGCATTACTAGAATACATACTGCTTTATTTACTAAGAAGTAGATTATGATTCACAGTACAAAAGCCTTCTTTGATCTAAAGAAGAGAGATCCTGTATTTCTATTCATTATGTTATTAAGGATATGATCAATTACATTTAAAGGAGTAGTATTAGTACCTGTGTTACTTCTAAAAACCTGACTGGGACACTGATTTAAAATGTTATATTTTCGAGTAAGATAATTGGTAAATCTGATCTGACAGCACGCTTCAAGAATTTTTGATAAAATAGGAAGAACGAAATGGGCCGAATAGTTGGGAACTCACTTTTGTCACCCTCCTTGAAGATAGTTGTAACCTTAGCTTTTTTCCAATCAGATGGGAAAACTGAAGTGATCAAAGAAAGGTTACAATATATGCAAGTGGGTAACAAATGATTGGTGCTGACAACTTGAGGAGTTTAATACAAACATTATCAATACCTGTAGCTTTATTATTAGAAAAGTTACAGATCTGATCAAATACAAACACAGGAGTTATAATATCAAAATTGAAATTAGTTGTAATCTCAGGGTTAGAAGTAAAATTATCACAACTATTATTATTATTATTATTATTATTACTAGTATTATTAAATTTATTGCCCAAAGTTGTACCTGCAGAAGTGAAATACCCATTAAATTGATCTGCAATCTCCTTATCATCACAAGTAAAACCTGAATTTGTTTTAATATTAGTTACAGGTGATGTATTCTTTGGAATTAATTTCTTAATTGTACTCCAAAGTTTCCTAGAATCATTAATATTATCATTAATAGCATTATTACAGTAGTTCTTTTTCAATGATTTGTTAAGTTTATTTACTTGGTTTCTTAACTGCCTAGCCATTGCCCAGTCATGTGGATCATTTGTTTTATGAGCCTTTGAGAAGTAGTGGTCCCTGTCTTTTTAAAGTTTCATATATTTGCTTGTAATCCACTCATGGGTCACCTTGAACAGGATTCGCACAGGAGTCGGTCGTTTCAACAGCAATATGCAACGATGGGGACTGCGACCATCTCCAGCCTGCCAATGTAGCTCAGACTGCGGATCACATTCTCAATTATATACCTCATATATAGATTCCTGTCATCTGATTGGTTAAAAGTGGAGGCATGAATTCAACTAGCTTCAAGAATTGAACCAAAAATGAACTATGCCCTGGGAGAGCGGGCATCTCATTCATGAACTATGCCCGGGACACCTCTTCCCAGCATAGAAACTGCCGTACGGACTATCCATCCGTATTATGAGTGTACATATTGAAGCTGGCGTAAGAGATGAATACAACGCGAACTCCAACTCACCGGGTTCCCATTTCTGTGTGTGAAGCAGACGATCGCTTTTTTAGGGAATTTTTGTTTCACATTCACCACACAGTGCTGGTCCAGAAGCCGGTACAAACAACACCGAACAAGGGCAACGAAATGGCTGAATTACAGCCACGCTTTGAGTTTGTAGATGACGAAGGTCTTAAATAAATCATAGACGCAGCTGATAGTGCTAATATCAAACGGATGTAAAAACCGCCGTGAAGATATTCGAGGATTTAGTGACAGCGGTGCGACCAATCTGAGGCCGTGGAAGGTTGCCGAATTGGAGTTCAATGACTTGTACGCATCTTGCCGACCGAAAATGGGCACTTTGTATAGCAAAAAGTCGATGTGGCGATCGTTTTGGACTCCACGTTCACTTCCTCAACACAAGAAAGTTGATAGCATAGGTCATGAAGATGTTGCTAATCTTCACGAGTTTTCAAATGTTTCTAGCACACCTGAAACAGCAAGGTAAGGGCTTTAGTAAGGGTGTTGTAAAGCAAAAAATCCCATATAGCCGACGACATGGCTTAAATTCAAGAGTCAAAGGGATTGAAATGATCCCAGGTCGACAGGAAAGCGGGGAAGGGACCACCCCGTTCTCCCCCTCTTACCCCTGTCCCAACCTATAACGACTTGGACTTTTGCAACCGTGGCAGGAAGAACTTACGAGACTTGATGCGGACTTTTTAAAACTCATAAAATGTTGGACCATGGCATTAAGAAAGTGGAACTTGGAATTTACTTGTTACTGTTCGCGTTTTGCTGTTCATATAATTTTGGATGGTTTAAATTGGAAAACACTTAGAAAATTGATCTGGAGAAACTTCGGTAGTTATACAAAATTGTTGTTACTTTAAACCATGGCCTACACATATTAGGCCTATGTTAAAGAATCGTGGCTGAAGAATGTATTTAACCAAGCAGATGACAAGAATATTTTATTTTTTTTATTGATTTTGTAAAAAACAAATATGGACTGCTTTGTCTTTCGGACCATGGTTGAACTATAGGCCCTCGGTGATCTCGAAACCATACATGCCTCGGCTTACGCCTCGGGGCATAGTATAGTTTCGAGATACCTGGGACTATAGTTTAAACCATGCCCCTCATAGCTAGCAGTCAATATTTGTATACTAGTGCCCTACCTTTCATCCACGGTGGAATAGTGGATATAGACCTCTCAAACCCCAACCAATCCAAAGTGATGCTGTCACCACCAATTCACATTAGGCTGCTGTCTCATACGCAATAATAAGAAGACGACCTAATGGATGTATGTCCAGGTGTCGCATGTGCATGCATATTTTAGAGAGGTTATCTATCTGTCTGCGAATCTTAAATAATTATACGCTTTAATTGAGAGTTACTCCTAACTTCTTCGATCACTTAGTTTCATGTAGTTTCTTCTCTGTCAATGACTGTCAGCTGCTGACTCCCCCAGGCAGCAAGGATTTGCAATTGCGATATTGCCCGGCTTTAAAGCACTCTTTGTTATGCAAATATTGGCCAATGTCCAAAAGGCCTTGCATAGGGACACACATCCTTCCTGGTTCATTAAACAGAATATCAAATTTTTATCTTTCATCATCAGGATAGTAAATATTATCTTGTGACAGGCATATTCCTCACACTTTGAAGCATACTATCACTGTCCTATGTACTTAAGAGAGAGGTCTGTGATCGTGATGTACTGGCCAGGTGCCAGTTACAATATCCAATCACTGCCAAATTGAGAAGGCAGCATCACTTCAGGTAATACAGCAGGTTGGCGTGACGATTCATGATTGGTGAGCCATGCGATCTGCCATACAAAGCTCACCATTCAACTGAGAAGGAAGCCCTTCTCAGGAGGTTAGAGGAGTGGTATAAAGTTTAACGACAAACTCAACAAATGTGTATATCGTGCCATTCATTGTCATTTAACATTAAATATAACAAACAACACAATATTAAAACTTCATTTCAATTCAAATTACATAACAATTACAAAAGGATACACTCATAACAGTGATTAACCAGAGCATCCAACCTATCCATGTATAAACAAAGATAACACAACTAATTGCCAAAGATAACTTAGGAAAACTGCATCAATAAAAACAAGTTCAAAAGACATGCTGATAAATTTATAAACTTACACATCATAGATGATGACAAAGAGTTCATCACTTCATCCATGTACCAAGCAAACACTTCAACTTCAAATACAGTACTCGACAATCCCATCAGAACATGCAAACATGAGATCCCCTTTACAGGACCAAATAGATTGTCTCATACATGTACATTTTATAATATGGCTCCAATACATTGGGCATTATGCCCGAACTGAAGATTTTAAATTACATCAACAATTATAAAAGTTAGAAACCCTAATACATGACTATTATATTACAACAAAAATAAATAGGTGGTATTACATATGTACAAATGTACAAAGTGATAAATTGTTTGTCTTTTCAGTTAATTGATTTTAAGCTATGTACTTTAAACGAGTAATACAACCAGAACATCGTAATAATAATAATTAACAATCACACAGTCGAAATCATACACATTTATAATATAAGCCTAAATTTAAATACAACCCGTCTGTTCAAAAACAGACGAGTTGCCCCTTTTAGTGCCTTTTACGACATGCAGAGGGAACACATCGGGGCAATTCTTAACCCCGAACCCGCCAGGGTAGAAATACATCCTTCAAGCCTTGTTATGTTAGTAAGGACGTCTGTCTTTATTGCTTCGACTTTAGTGCTCTTCGATTGACTATTGACCATAAGATTTTGAAGTGTAAAGGGTGAAACTGTTTATCAAGGGCACCAATCTTGCCTAGTTTAGATCATAAACACACCCAAAAAAGTAAATACCCCACCCCTGAACATGTGTTCTGTGCTGTCAAGTTCAAACGATAACTATTATTATACAAAATGGCGGCCCCCTTTATAATTGGAATCGGTGTTTATTACGCGTATTTGACACTCATTTGTGGCAATCGACGGAAAGTATTGTTGAAGTATGCCCAATTGACCGAACCAACCCGGGATTTAATTTTAAAAGTCTGCAGTAAATCCTATTAACAATCATACTGTTACAGATTGAAATCAGCGCCATCCTCTTCTTCTCTAAAGTTGAGTACTCTTCATTTAATATGGGTTATTCCAACCACACTTAGCGAAACTATTGACAGTAATTTCTTAGGCACTTATTCAGATCGTCTGAAATTTGAAATGATGACTGGTATGTCCTTTGCAAATTCCAATGTTTGTAGCAGATGCTGCTGGCCCGCCTTTACTGGAACGACCCAACCCAGGATTAAAAGTTTTGTAGTAAATCCTAATGACAATCATACTGTCACAAATTGAAATCAGCGCAATCCTTTCTTCTCTGCATGATAATTCAACTTTTAAATCATGGGGCGGGTTCGGTCCAAGTGGGCATAACTTCAACAATAACCAATCAATACACAAATGAGGTGTCAAAATGAGCGTAATACACCCCCTTCCAATTATTATATCCAAAATGTACAATGCGCATGTATCGTTTGAACTTGAACTGACACATTTCAGGGTGGGGAGTTAATTTTTGGGTGTGGTTTATCTCACTGACCGTAGTACCCAAGTGACGGTTAACAATGAAATGTCCTAGCGCATGTTTTCAACTACTCATTTTCCTCAGGGGACTCCATATACATAATACATTTTTAAATTGGCGTATGGTAGTTAGCAACGTAGAAGGCTAAGGTGATCATCAATTCACTAGTGTTATTAATTACTGTAATAAAAAAAACAAATCAAAGAAATCAATCAATCACAATCAATTATATATTATAAGAATGATCAATGTAGGACAATCCTTATCAAGTTAAAATTCCACTTTTTGGATTGAACTTTCATTCTTTTCGAGTTGAATTCCACTCTTTTGGAGTATACGAAAGTCAATATTTGAAGAGAGTTAACACATTTTGCCACTCTCTTTTGGTATTATTAATTTAGTGCTTTGGTATGCAAATTTGATTTCCATACAAAATTAATACAGAGGGGTCCAATGTGGACGTGATCGTCTATTATCCGATCTTATCGGAAAATTCAAGTTTTGTTGTTCCACGAATTATGGTTAAACTCCCTTCGTGAAGTTTTATTCTTTCTCTTTTGACAAACCGCCGCCGTCTTTCGAAAGCTTTCAAAAGGAGCTGCAGTAAAAAACAGAATAACATTAATAGAAATATTACTTACGTTATTATTTTTAAATTTCTCAAAATAACAGAGACCAATCTGATATCTGTTTTTCACTCTCATTGATTTTGCTAAATTAGGAAATCGCAAAAAATCATTTTAAAAAATCAGATTTTTGCATGTCGGTAACAAGTTCAGGGGGATTTAACATACCTGCAAAATGATAAGACCAAAGCAGCTAAAATACAAAATCGGAAATTTTAGACATTACTGTCGGTACGGATACAAACGTAATTTATTGGAGATTCGTATCTTGGGAAACACTGCCATTTTTTTCTTTTTGTCAATTCTTCAGTTGGAAAAAGTAACTTATCCTTCACTTTTATAGTATAGCAGATTTGAAATTTTTGATTCTTCAATAAAGCAATGATAGGGTTAAGGGAATGCTAATTTGAATCAGCTGGATGGTACTGGAATACGTGCCAACATGCAAGTATATATATGCGTATTCCCCCATTTTCTCCGTCGTTGAATTCTCCTCCCTCTCCCGTTGCATCTTTTTCCATACCAACACATTACGCATGCACGCGCACACACAACACAAATACACAAAGATACTCCCACACACATACCACAATTTGTAATAATTACATGGCAGCATTCAACCCCGCGTCTTCCGAAATGTGCACAATTGTGATTTCACACGCCATTTTGGTTGCAAAACTCAAGACCAACGTCATCACCTTTACATGCAACATTGTCGAAAAAGATTCCCCAATGTCCACCGATTCGTATTTCCACGCGGCCGAACATTTGAAGAGTTACCGCCCACCAGACGTACCGACAGTGGAACTTCACCCTCTGTTGATCAGAGCATTTAATCATGAATAAAATATTTATTAATGTAGGTTTGCTGCTGAGGCAGCTCAAGATAACCAAGTTAAGGAGGGGAGTAGTCCACGATGGCGGCGTCAGACCTCTTTTCTGGGGGTGGGGGGGGGGCGGGGGGCCAAAAGTGAATTCTGGGGGGGGGGGAAGTGAATTTTTTTTTTTTTTTTTTAATATTTTTAATTTATTAACAAATTTGGCAAACATTAAAAAAAAAATTTCCCCAAAATTGGTGATTTTTGGCCCCAAATCGCCGAATTTTGCCCAAATCCCTATTTTTTTCAGCAGGGGGGGGGGGCAACCTAGGGGGGGCAAGAAAAAATTGGGGCCTCCCCCCCCCCCCCCCCCCCCGTGGGCCCGACCGGTAAAATCCAGCAGGAGGGGTTCCTTAGACATTTGTGACAAAAGTGACAGTATTTTATATACTAGCAATGCATAAGTATAAGGTGGGCGATTTTGCTGTTTGCTTTATTTAATGCGTTTATCTTCTCTAATGATACGGTTATTTAGATTTTTGTGAACGCACCGTCAAGATAGGCGTGTGCCGCTGTTGTTCAAATAAATAAACTGTCGGCTTTATAGATTTGTCCAGGGCATTTGAACCGAGAGACCGTCGTTCTTTTGTAACAATGAATAGCCCCGCCATGAGTCTTACCATTATTTCACGTAGGACCATTTTTTTTGTTCATGTTAAAATCTTCACAATACGTTTATATTTCAAGATTTCATGGATGTCTTTAGATTTATTGGGAATGTTAGGTGACTTCGGGATTTCAAATGTTTGGTCACAGATCAAAATGATAATAATTTAGAGAGACGCGAGGACATTTCCATAAAAGTGCACCCCTGTCATAAGCTATAGAGTCCTATGATAGAGTCCCACTGTTCACACGGATTGTGTTCTCCATTTTGTTTAACACTATACCCATTAGCCTCGTTTATGAGGCCACGGTTATATACGTATATATTTACGTGCTAACTAGAAACACTGTGTTATGGAGGGCTCCCAGTTCTCTCACACCCCAAATTGGTTTCGAAACCGAGTTTTGTGTATATATTTATAATGATTTCCAATGTTTTAAATCACACCCGACGTAGTAAGCCGAAAAAAGATGATTTAATACAAACATGTTTTATAAAGGGCCGATTTGGAGAGCATGCGAGTTGATTTTCCCCCTTTTTTGTCCTATAAACGTTCTCGGCTGGTGTTCTACAACCAATGAAGTGCAGAGTTGTTGAAAATTTGTAACCTTAGGAAATATTCTCGTGTCCCTTTTAATAAAAGACAACGAACGCTATACTTTGATAACATATGGCGCCCACATCATTTCGGTGGTTGCGACAGTGGCCACGGATGCGTCTCCTTTCCCCAAGTTGGCACGCCATAGTGCATCATGTTGCAAAACAACAGAAGTATCTTTTATATCCCAGTTGATGTCACAAATTGTTCCATTGCCATATTTATGATGTGCTATCTCAACTCTTCCTTCATAAGGCGTTCTTCCACCGACCAACCGAGCTGCTACCGCTATAAAGAAGTCATCCAAATAAATAAGACAATAAGTGAGCTTCAGTTTAATCACATTATATTTACAACAACAAATTCATGGTGCTTAAAACAATTTCTACAATGAGGTAAGCCTATATAGGAACTTTTTCCTTAAAAATAGGGTCTTGCTGGAATTGCGGCGAGTTTAGATAACATGGAATGGCAAATTTAAACATTTTCCCGCCAAAGTGGGGGAACGTTGGAACAGGCTGTTTAACCTGGCAAATTTTTATATTTGAGGTTGTTTCGAAATTATTCTAAATCAAGACGAAAAGGAGTCTTGAACTACAGGGGAGGTTGCTGGCAACTCAGTTGCCAGGTATTTTATCGTAAATTTTACGGTTCACCGTAATTTTTGCGGTATTTTACCATAAAACGCTTTTTTTTCATGGTTGTTTAAGGTGTTTCACCGTAAAATCACGTTCAACCGTAAAATTTGCATGGAAGTAACCGCAATTAGTTTACGGTTTCACCGTAAAAATACGATGGATCTTTTACAGTGTTGAACACTGCTCATCACCTATTAAAGGTGCAACAAGAGATTTTGAGGCACCCAAATATTGTGTCATAATAGTAATTTTATATAGACACGACACTCAATAGATCGCTTACCTTGTATTTGGCTACAGAAACGTCTTAAGAGTGAGAAAAAATGTGATTTTGATTTGCTTATATTTCAATATAAAACTTAGGCTGAATTTCGTATTTGCTCCTATACGAAATTAGAAATTTCACAATTTTTGTACCAAAGAAACATTTCTCAGCTTAATCATTTCAGATGGGGATATTTTTATGGAAAGCTTTAGATCAGGGCAAAAATCAGCACTTTCGATTTTTTAGGGACACCTGACATTTGAAATCTCTCGTTGCACCTTTAAAGATGTATAGTAACATGTTTAAACCTACCTCCAACAAATGTGACATCTGCTTTATATCCCCTTCCTATCACGGTCCTATCAGATGAAAAAAACAAGAAACAAATCTTGACCAGATGACCTGATGGGGAGAGGGGCAGTAGTCCCACAGTATCCACCAATCAGAGCATCGCTCTTGGCAAAGCCAGTATCATAGATTTGTAAATAATCGTGACACGCGCCCCTACTTTCTTCCAATTCGAATCAGTGAATGTAACAACAATCTGCTTCCCTGCGTCACTGGTGATCTGGGTTAAGCAGCGATCTCTGTTGTAGTAGTATGCGGGGTAGTTTTCTTGACGAAATGGTTCCAGGTGTAGTGAGTACACGAGTACGGCTGCATGCATAATAGACAAAGCAAACCAAGCTTTGTTATAAAATTACCAAAAAGTTACAATAAACGAAACGTAAGGAGTGGTACCCCCCTCCCTTAGGGAGTTTTGTTACATAAAAAATGGCTAGGTAGACGAGGTTAATAGTCATGTGTCATAGCTTGCAAATACAAAAGGCAAATTTGGTGTATTGAGAGCCTCCAAGGAGGGAACTTACGGAAGCACGCAAATTCGTAACATCAACTCACTGCTGCATGAATTCCGAACGGATAAAAATGTTGTTTTATTCGTGAGGGTTTCTGAATTCATAGTGGTCAGTGGGTCTATGGAAACCCCTGAATTTTTGGCGTTAGAGCGTGGATTACCAATGAACACAAAAGTCCGTTGACAAGAGGCAGTGGTGTAACAGCGGTGGGGGGGGGGGGAACCTGTGAGACCTTGACCTTGATCCCTAACTGTGACATAATCCACATAATTACAAATGAACCCCTATGCCACCTACGGCGGTGACGGTAAGTACGTTAATTCCTGTTTACCTAAAATTGAAAAAAAAGTTGGAGTAAGGGTTTGAAAATTCTCAAGACGGAATAATACCGAAAGGCATGTGGAAAAATCGATTCCCCGTGATATTGCGTGTTAACCTTTCCGTGTCTGCGAGTACCCGAAAGTACCCGACAAAATTAAGACCCAATTACGATATATATTAAACCAAAACATAGTAACGGGACCCTTATGCCAAAACTTCCATAGAACCCCTCCGTTTCCGGAGAATTTGAGATTTAGTTTCATTTACACACATTCTCTATGCGGACTGATAACGTTAATCTCTTGCGCAGTACGAATTTAGATACTATCTTTCGCGTTGTGACACAGACTACACCCACTTTCCGGACCGCCGTATTATTGCACCTTACCCCCAAAGTCGGTTAAAGCGGACTTAAATTGTTATTTCGAAGGAGAGGGGAAAACAAGATTGCTTTAATCAATAAGACCAAGCATCGATGAGCTAGGGTTCTGCAGGGGGGGGGACATGCCACCTAACAGCAACAACGAATTCAAATCGAAGGGGAAAGTGTATAGCTAAATCTTGTTTTACTTATGGAACTACTGTAAGATAACAATAGTCCTATACTATGACTTGACTAAGTAAAAGTATTTCATTGTATGCAGGTTCAACACCGTGAGAAAAATTCAAGCTCCTTATTATTTGGTATAGCAGTATGTGGCATTTTGCATTTGGAAACGAGTTGAAAAATTTGTTACAGACCTTATAATGCATTATTTTTGTGATTATATTCAAGAACAAATTGCGTACTTTGTTCTTTCAAACAAGCTTAGAAACGTGACAAATTTGACAATATGTTGTCTAGTACGGACGTATAAAATGGTCTAACTTTGATGATCTTGAGAGGAGATGAACTAGCAACAGCTAATACAAGTATAGAGCTGCGTTTTTCATTTGCATGGCAATTAATTTTGCACACCATGGCCTAGAATTGCATTCATATTATGTATGATTTAATGTACTTTTGGTAATTAAAATCAAACAACTCGTGATATCTCTTCAGAGTTTGGATATGAATGTTGATGGTTGTTGGTTTAACACTGAGAATCACAATTGGGGTCATTGTGTATTCAGATTAGTATAAACAACTTAAGAAAGGAATGATTACATCACTTTGTGTTGGAAAAATGAGACTCCTTGTCCCATTAACAAATTTGGCCATTAATTATGTGATGAATGTTTATATGCAATAAGTGCAAACGGTATTAACTAAAACAAGAGCTGTGGGGTAGAGGGTTATGTTATGAAATAGAATGAGATATTGCAGTGTCAATGATTACATAGCCATGCTTGTGATGTTTTAATGACTGTCCAGGAATTCATCATTATTGTAAAACATCCCCAAATTAGTCAGTGTAATAAGTTAGTTCACAGACGTAATCATATACATAACTGTACTTAGGCCAAGACGTGCATTTTTCTGGAGAACTGTTTAATGTTTTAAAGATTTGGTTTACCACTCGCATGGGGGACCTATGAGAATAGCAGATATCAAATCAGTGATATCCAACTTTCTGTGTTTTACAGTTGTCAGTTGATTTAATTAACGATGCATAATTGCTATTATGTCAACATCATTTTTTTTTCGCATTTATATTTTATTAGTTCCCCGTGAGACACATGCATGCATACACTACAAGTGTTACACAACTTATGATGTAAATCCAGATGATAACAATATTGTCCAACATCATGTTCTGAATTTGCAAAATTGCGGCACACCATGTTATTATGGTAGTCCAGAATATTAAACAGTTCATATTGCACGCAATTTTGAGGCAAAAATATATACAAACTTGTGTTCAGTTGTTTGGTATTTGATTACAAGTCCGATTTAGAGGCCTACATTGTTAGCTTTTATTTACAATTGTAGAAATGTTTGTGTTACATCAGGATTGTAATTCGAACTAATACGTAAGATGTTAAAATTATAATGTGCCCCAGTCATGTAGAAACCAAGTATCATTAAAGCAGAAATCGAATGGAACAACAAAGCTCCTGCTGTCCCAAAAACTATTGGCATGAGAATCGACAACATATAGTTGTCGAAACCTTGGGATATTACTGGTATAGGTTTGCACCCATTGTAAGCAACATGTGTGGAGAAGTGTCTATAAATAAGATGCATTCGACGCAAGGTGTAGCGACAGTTGTTAAAATAATTACGTTGCGGTTAGAATCAATCAAACATAAATGAGTCTGTGTCATACTCTATTGGAAGGTGGACCTATCTGCGTTATAGAGCTTTATAGGTGATAAGTTCGTGGAAGATCGCATGAAATGTGAGCCAGCCATGTAAAAGATATCTAATCTATGCATATATGGAGTGAATTAGAAATAATGTTTGAATTATATAAGCAAGTACCTTCAAACATAGGATGTAAGAAATTTTCGCAGTCCGTTTTGTACTTGAAGAACTACAGATTGAAGGTTAAAAATATGAGCGCAATACTGTACACTGTCTAGCTACCAGCAACAGACCCAAAAAATCGACACAGTCCGTGTTAAAGGGACACACGTACAAGGGTCTCATCAGGTCTTATTGTTCTTTCCAATTGTGGCATGTACACATTGCATTGGCAAAGTTAACGAATAAATATAACATTATTATCAAACAGTTGCCAAAAATACGGAATGATAATGTCCACTCTCCCTAAGAACATTATTTCAGAATAGTCCACACGATCAAAAATAAGTTCCCTTCGAATAACGGAGAGGTTAATGTACGCATCATATAGTTAACAACATTGTCGAGGACACGCTTGTACTTCTCACAATAGCTCCTCTAACACGAGTTTGCAAAGTTCGTTGACCTTCTATTTGCAGGGTTTTCAATTGTGGCAAACTCAAACGTAAACATGCCTGTTGCTTAATCAACACGACGCTCAGTCTTGTATAGGCTTTAGGAGTCTTAATGACAAAAATGCATGTACTCCTACATGATTTCACTTCACACTGTACTTCGCGCCAGTTTCCCCCATTCCAAGAAAAAATGTCTGGCCCCATGATTGTCATTCTTCAGTCCAAAACCGTCTCAGGACGTTGTCATATTGCATTGTTTATTACTACAGGAGCGAGCTAGGTTTACTAAAAACTTAAAGAGTCAGTGAAACAACTATTTAAGTCAACTACAATTGTTAAAGGATTTCTATAGTCTGCTACTTGTTATGATGGGGGTTACGGCTACTGAACATTGTGGGTAGTTTTTCATTAAGTAGATCCTAAATATTGTCAAACCCTTCAGTAATTAGGAAAACAAGTTTTTACAATGCGTCTACTTTCTATAGCGTCGCGTAACCAACTATTTACTCATGCGATATTTTGTTAATGCGCGTACCAAATAATTCAAACACGATTTCATACTTTCAAATTTATAATTCTGCTAAACCATGATTTTTTGGGCAAATGAATTTGATACATTTTAACATATTTCTTATACACTAAAATCACGTTTTACGTTTTCTTGCGCAATATTTGTTATTAATATACTAGCATATTTTCCGCTTAGGTAATACGGTTTAATACACAAAAGTAGGCCGCCTTCTGCATGAACCACTTCAATCAATTCTTCATACTCAGAAGTAAGTAATTCTTACGAAATAAATTTGTAGCATTACTTCTAAAGTAATAACCACCTTTTCAGTAATAATAATAGTAATACTTAACAAGCGTAACATTACCAGTGATAGTAATGGGCACGTATGCGATTTCAATACAAAAAATTTGCCTTGTATAGCGGTCCGCTTGGCAATTCGGTCATCTGACTGTCATTAATGCAAGTTTCAATTACTAAACACAGTTTTGCCCCAAACAGCATTATTATTCCGTCACCATTTCACCAGGGGTTCTTATCAAAACAACGGGACCAATGGCTTTTCAAAATTATTTACAAATAAGTGGCCATACACCCGCTTTCACATAACGAAAAAATTTCAAGATAAAATATACACCTACATTGCACAAGTGATATTGTAATCAGCACTATTACAATTCAATACAAAATTCCCATTCGTAATAGACAATACGAATGACCGTGCATTTGGATACAACTACATTTGATAGCGCCTTAATTCAGTAATACACGTCCTCTACAAATCTACTATACATGCGATCGTGTACAGAAGAACGCAGTCGGAACTGACTCTATTGCATTGAAAAATCTAAAACGCCAATCAGGTCCGTTTCAGTACGCGTTCAGAAAACAGATTGCACTATCTCGCCTACAGGCCAACTTGTTACAATCATAACGGGGCTTCTATGAAAGGAAGTCCTTAAAAACTGCAGAGTGAAACGGCCATACCATCTCTTCACTAAATGGAATTTCATTCACCGCACCACTTGTTAAAGTAAAGATAGGGCCCACCATAAGGCCACATGAAAGTATCGCCATTCAAAAATTAAAGCATCTTCGATGCAAAAACGAAAACCTAAACCAAACTGGAAAATACACCATATACATACAACACATACGTACGGACATGCGCGCCCTCGCAATTTCCCCGTCTGCTTTTCAACTTCAAAATTTCAACTTTTAAAAAGTTATTTCAGTCAGAACATGTTTCATATAATACAAATACAACGCATACAATAACCAAGTATTTTAGACAATAGCAATACATGATAATTATTGTTGATAATATAACAATTATCATGTTAAATATGATACAAAAAGATATATTGGCCAGAGTAATGTTTGAATCACATAACAACTCCACAAGATCAGTGATTAATATAATAATATAGGTTAAGCATGATTACCTTCTAATCAACAGGCAAGTGTATACAAAATGGCACAGTGAAGAAGAATGTAGGCGTCTTATAAAGACAAGTCTGAACGGGGAAGGATCAAAATAAACCCCAGGGGGGCTTAGCTTTGATCTTACCCCTACTATATAGAACAAAAACTTGATATTTTAAACATCAAGATACAAAAATTAAATGATAGAGGTAAGCATATAGCATATAGACATAAAGATACAGGGACAAGGACAGGAATAGGGTAAAGGAGTGTGATCCCCAAACAAGGAAGCACGTGCGCCGAACACAATGTAGGAAGAAAAAAACGTGCATGAGAGCAATTCATAATTATATTAATAATTAGTGTTTTCGTTATTTAGTTTAAGCTATTTAAGGTTTTGCATGTTGCAAGTGAGGTGTCAAGTTTGTTAGCTAATTTTGGGCCTACATAAACAATTGAATTCGGTAGAGCAGCTAGCACAGTGTACACTTGTCAAATAAATAATTCATTTGTGTGTACAGCTAGGGCCAGCCATCACAGCTTTTAGAAAAAGACACGCCCCCGTGATTACATTGTACTTCTATTTTAAAACATTGATAGAAAGCCTATTTGAACCCAAATTTATGAAAAAAGTGTGACTTTTTTAAAAACTTTGAATTGTTCTGACATGTTGAAAGTTGTATTACATAGTAGTAAGAGTCATATAGCCGACCATCTCTGGTTAGGCCGACTTCCTAGACAACTATCACTTGTTTGGAAAATGCAGAGTTGATTTTACCCAGCCTTTGTGTTCCAGTACAAGCATGGGTAGTGTATTTGCTTCCCTGGTTAGTAAAAAGGCTATGAATAGGCCTGTTTAATTTAAATAGCGTGACACAGTGTATGAATTGTAGTAACCGGTACTCATAAGGTCAAAAAGGAATGACCTATGCGTTTTATTATGTGTCATGTTTTTCAAGTAACGAAATAACATTTTAATTTGATGCTTATAAAATTTTGATTTTGAAAAAAATCCATAGGCCTTCAGTAAATATTATAATAGATCACAAATTCCAGGTAATTTTGAGAGGATTTATTTTCATTTGAGAAAACAGTAGTGTCGAGGGTGTGCATCACAGGAGAATTATTTATGAGGGCACACTGACAAGTTGTGCATTTATGAGTCTGGTAATGATGAGCATTACGTGTGTTATAGCTGCGTACTTCGTCGTTTTGTGAATAAGCCATTGACAGAATTAGGAAGATTACTTGAGAAACGGTTACATGAACAGCGTATTTGAGTTTATTTATATCAACTATTGTCAGGTGTTCAAAGTGTGAAATAATGGTTTGGAGTGGAAGGTGAGGCGAATTAGAGCAAATGCGAATTGCTCTTTTTTGCAGCCTGAGCCTGAAGATTTATCCAGCTTAGTTGTTTATGTGATGTCCAGGGGCATGGTTGGTGTTTAGAATCTGTGGACAGCCCAGCACTATGACAATATGAGAGTAAGGGAGGATAAGTGTATTATGTTTATACAGTGAGACTAAAATGATTTGAGGGAGTGAGTGTAGGGTGAAGTTTCCTATAATGCCGGACACATTTGGAAATTTGATTTGTGGATTTGGTGAGGTGATAGTGCCAGTGTAATTTATATCGATTGTCACGCCTAAAAATTTCGGATGGTCAACAGGACAATGGGAATGTTGTTCAATATGATGTGATCCTGTGTTTTTTGTAGTTTGTTTTACCAGTGTGGAAGTGAGATTATAGTTTTGCTTGTATTGAGAGACAGTTTGTTTGACTTTGAACCAGTTAGAAAAAATGTTGCGAATCTCGATTAAAGGTTGTATGAGTGATCATGTCCGATTTGAAGGAAAATGTTAGTATCATCGGCCAAATAGAACATAAGAAAAATGTTTTGAAGCATTAGGGATATCGTTTACATAGATAAGGAAGAGAAGGGACCAAGTATAGGAGCCTTGTGGAACGCCGCATGAAACTGGAAGGAAGTCCGAAGAGTGGAGATTAAAGGAAGTAAATTTTCCTAGCCTGGAGATAGTTTGAAGGAGTTTTTAAGAGGAGTTCCACGTAACCCATAGGAGTAAAGTTAGAAATAAGGATATCGTGGTCCATAGTGTCGAAGGCTTTAGGAAGATCAAGGAAGATTCCTATGGTGTGAAGTTTTAGCGAGAGAGCAGAAGAAATTTGGATAGATGTCAAGTCGAGCAAGATCGTGGAGTGTTTTTCCGAATCCGTATTGGTGTCTTGCAGGATGTTGTTAGCCGAGAAGAAGTTGTCGAGTCTATTGTCATAAGTCGCTCAAGAACCTTAGAAAAGCAGGTTAGAGGAGAGAAATCGGGTGGTAGTTAGAGAAAGAGTGGGGATCTTCCTTCTTTAGATCGGGATGACTTTGCGATCTGAGAGGGGAGGAAAGCGTACCACTAGAAAGCGAAAGGTTGAAAATATGAACAAGAGTTTGGAGATAGTTGTAGCAATGCTCCTGACAACAACCGGGATTTAAATCATCAACAAAACCCAGGACTTTTGCCATTTTTAAATTTTGGTGATTCATCATTCTTTTTCCGAGAAGCGAGAAAACGATGGAGTTTATTAGAGGGAATTATGAAGAAAATCACTGAAACTGCAGGCCGTGGGTTGATTTTGGCTGGAAGTTTCGGGCCTATCTCGGACAAAGAATTTGTTGAATTATGGCCATGGACACGTGGATTTGTAATTTTGTATCACGTCAATGAAGTATGATGGGTTTTTTCCTTTGGTGTTTTTACCCAAAATGTCATTAAATTTTTAATTCCGCCAAGTATGTTGATATTATTTTTACGGCGTGTTAAATTTATTAGTAGTAACCTTTTTACATGAAATACGTAGTGATGAGTGAGTTATTTCTGGAATTAATAGATCATTTTTTTGTATTTTCATACCAAGAGTTGATGTACTTGTGTAACAATTTGTTCTAGTTTTGATGGAAGTTAATAATTCCCGCAGTAATCCAAGGTTTTATTATCTACGTTTATTTATCTTTTCCTCACAATAGGGCTGGGTTTATGTATAATTGGGAGAATTTAGCCATGAATATATTATACGAGTCATTTGCTGATCATTGTGTGTTGTAAACATCGTTCCATCGGATTGTAAGTTCAAGTTCAAGTTTTTTTTTTTTTTTTTTTTTAATCTTTCTGTAGGTCCGAATTTTCATGTTAGAGGTTTATGATTATATCGTGTAAATTTATTTATTAATGTTAACAACAGGAAGTGGGCCGTAGCAGTGAAAAGTATTCCTGGTGTAATTTTTGATCAAGAACCTTGGTAAAAAATGTGTCAATTATTATTAGATGTTTGGTGGTAATACGTGTCGGTTTGTCGATCAGGGGATAAAATGATGCAGAGTACATCGATGTTAAGAAGTCATTTGTAGCACAGTGGGTTGTATACTTCCATAGATCTAGATTGAAGTCACCACATATGAAGGTGGTGTTCTCTTTTGTCAATAGATTGATGGATGTTGGACAAGTTGACAAGAAGGAGTGTGGGGTACGGTTCTGGCGAGTCTTGTATATTGCACCCACGATGCTATGTTTTGGTTGAGTACGATTTCGACAAGAGTGATCCTTAGTCGTCGTTACTGGCATATTAAGATTCATTTCTAATTGTTAAGTTTAGGTCATGGCACAAATATACAACGCAACTCCTCCACCTCTCTTCAGTAATCAATCGGATTGCACCAAGCGTATAGCATGATGTTGAGTTAGAGGAGGAGGGGCGTTAGCACAAACTGTCTCACTGAAGGCAATTACAGGGAATTTGTGGTTGAGGGTTAAGAGATAATCAGTAATGGAATTTAGGTTTTTAATTAAGCTACGGGAATTGATGATGTATTATACTAAAAGTCACTTTCTTGCTTTTCACGCCAGGGAGATAAAAAAGTGTGAAAACATTTCGAGATTGAAAATTAAAATACTGATTTTTTTAATAATTTTAATGACATAATATTTAACACATCGAGTGTAATACAAAAATTTGGATGAAATCGTAATTTCTGATTGATTTTCTCTCTCTAATGATTGGATTTCACAATTTTAAGGCCATATTTGAATTCAGCGGGTATTTTCCTTCCAGGAAATATACATCTTTGTATGGCTTACTCTGATTTTACGAAGTTATTTTGCATGAAACTTGTCTATCAAAATGTAACATACAACATCTTACAACTGCATCTTAGGTATCCGTAAAGTGCATCTTCGTACCTGGCCGGTAGCGAACGTCTGCTCGAATCCCACTGCGTGTCCCGGAATAATCCGTCTGGAAAACAGCATACAGATGTTGCCCGGATGATTGTATATAATATGGAACTAGCGGTTGCCCGCGCTTCGCGCGGGCAACCGCTAGATGATTTGAGCGGGAGCGATCACTAAACCGGTTGATTACTATTAATGAAGGAAAACTTCAGCGCCATCACAATTAATACATGCCATTTCCTTTATTTTCCTTGTTACAATTCACGCTTCAATATGGTTCAAGTGGGAGTTATGAAGATATTTAGAACATAGCAGTGTGCCAGGTGAACACTTACTGCCAATGGACCAGTCAAGGAATGCTTTCTCCTAAAGACCCCTTCAGTTGTAAGCGTGGGTGTGAGGAAAGGGGCCATTTAGTGACGTAGTCAATGGGAAGAAAAGCCCAGAGATGGGGGCAGGGTACCCATTTAGGAAAACAAAGTTAAAATGGGGAAATTTTGATGAAGAATCTGCCTTTTTTTCGATTGCGCTTTTGTATCATGCCAATGCCACCAACGCTTTTGAATCATGCCAATGCCACCAATGCGAGAGGACGTGTTTTGATCGCTCTCTCAAAAAGCCGCTACAAAACTGCTTATAACTCAACTTCACTGGTACCATCTCACCAACGGGCAACTACTTCAACGATACTGAACAACAATATGCCCAACGAAAGACGTACAGGACTTTCTTTGAACCGAGACAAACCAGACAAGAAACCTGCATCTAGTATGGCCACATCAAACCAAGATGGTGGCCATAACTCAGAGTATGCTAAGCAGAAGAAGACACCGGGAACCTCAGTGACTCTATCAAAGATACACTGAGTAACTTACTTGCTAATGACGACCGGCTCAAACAGAAAATAGCTGAAGCCATTTCCTCCTCCATCTCCAACTATCTACTGACAAGTACATCATTGGTAAATGAGATCTCTTCTGCAATCTGCAATGATTCCAGATTGATATCGGCCATATCAGACAACGTTAAAGACCAAGTAACAAACGATGTCTACAACGCCATTGCGGCTGATAATGCCAAAACATCAGCTAACATCAAGACACTGGAGGCGAACCAGCGAAAAGTGAGCAGACTTACTACCAACCTTGATGACAAAATGATGAACTCGAACAATACAGTCGGCGCAATTGCTTACTCATCCATTGAGTAGAGGAAACCATCCGAGGAAACCGTATAAACAAGGCCCCATAACACCTTTGAAAGACTGGGCATCAAAATAAACAGCGCGCACATTGATCGCACTCATAGAATTGGAGCAGGCCTACCAACACTACTCTGAGAGTCTTCCAAACTTAAACCACGGCCCAATCAATTGTAGTTGTTTTTATGAGCAAACGGCGGACTCGTCTTCCAAAACACAAGAGAAAAATCAAGCAAACAGGTGTATCCAGACAGACAAAACCTCACTGGCAAAAAGACAACAGCTACTGAAAGAAGCATCGCAATGAAGAGTGGACGCCTGCGTGGATATGATGGCAGGTACTTTGTCTCCTAACAATGGCAGGCGACTAACTCTTATCCACCTTAAGAGACTTATCAAAATGAATGAACATTACTAGCCATTAGGTTTCTATGTCTCAGTGAACCTTAATGCCTAAATTTCATGTCAGTGAAATTTCCTTGTTACCATATTATGTGCTAAGTACAATGTATACTGATAAAAGTTCTATCTGCCTTGGGTCATATTGTTTAATAATCAATGATATGTAGTTAGATGTCAATCAGCATTCTGATTACGCTGCACCATATATGAGACTTAAATTCAGTATTGCTTGTCCATGTCCATGTGTATGCTTGCTTTTCGTTCAACTTAATACCTCTTAATACTACATATGTATGCATAAAGGTATGGGTCCACTTGGAATCGCACAAGTACTTTAACTGACTCCATCACTTGTGGACCAAAAGAAATATTATATATGTACACTCATATGCTCAAATACACACACACAAAACACACACTCACCCTTTATATTGGCTTAACTACACAAAACATAACTTTTGTAGACCATAATGTTATGTTACATTATGTACACTCAGTATGTACAATATACACACTCTTATGTCCAAAATCACACTCTACCATTTAAATGGCTTCACTTACATACACATGTCATAACATCACCAGTATATTTGTCATTTAATTCCTATGTATATTGGATTTACATTTATTGCTTTTGTTGTTTTATAATAAACGCACGGAGCACCAAAGCGTGTGCTCCGTGGAACCCTCACACACATACTCGAACTGGTATACCTCCCCAAACCACTTTCCCTTTTTGTTTGCATTGCTATTATACATTTCCGTTCCCCAATATACCAGCAGGGGCGCTGTGTGATTTACCTGACCAGTCCTACTATCGTACGTAGATAACATATGTCACTTAGTGCCTTAGACTGTGTTACGAATTTCTGTTACTTATCATGCTTTCTAAACATCATTGTTAAAATTATTAATTTCCATTGCCATTAATTTATATCCTTTGTACTCTTAAATACTTAAGGTCTTATGGTTTGCTTTCCATGTACATCATTTTCCCGTCTGCAATGTTCCCCACATACACAACATATGCCCACTCGCCCTGGTATATCTCATCATTTTCACATCCGCAATAGCGCTGCATAATTGCATTTCTGTGTCCCCTATATACCAGCGCGAGTGTGTATGTTTCATTAACCAATTATTGCTATGGATATGTCAACCTTTTGATTGCATTCGCCATTGATACACTAGCCCTGGTTATCTTTACATTTTCACATCCTCAATAGCGCTACATAATTGCATTTTTGTTCTCATATATACCAGCGAGAGTGGTGTCTATGTTTCATTAACCAATTTTGCTATTGTATGTAGTCAACTTTTGAAAATTCGCCGGTAAATTGGCTTCATTTACATGGCATTGTCTGAACTGTATAACCTCCCCAAACCACGGTCTTTGTTTATGCATTATTTACCAATATACATTTTCCGTTCCCCTGTTTTATACCAGCACGGGTGTTGTGTGAATTCACCTGTCCAACTCTGCTATCGTACGTAGGATAACATAGTAACGTGTGCCTTAGGCTGTGTTTACAAATTTCTTGTTACTTATCAATGTTTGTAAACATCATTGTTAACATTATTGTTTCCATATGCCAAAATTTATATCCTTGACTCTTAAATACTAAGGTCTTATGCGTTTGCTTTCCGGTACATCATTTTCCCGTCTGCCAATGTTTCCCCACATACACAACATATGCTCACTCGCCCGGGGTATCCCTTGGTATATCTCACCTTTTCACATCCTCAATAGCGCTGCATAATTCATTTCCTGTGTCCCCTTATAAACAAGCGCGAGGGTGTCTTGTTTTTCATTAACCAAGTCTGCTATTGGATGTAGGTCAACTTTTGATGCTTCGCCATTGATTACACTCGCCATGTGGTAGATCTCATCATTTTCACATCCGCAATAGCGCTGCATAATTGCATCTGTGTCCCCCTATATACCAGCGCGAGTGTATATGTTTCATTAACCAATTCTGCTATTGTATGTAGTCAACTTTTGATGCATTCGCCATTGATACACTCGCCCTGGTATATCTCACCATTTTCACATCCTCAATAGCGCTGCATAATTGCATTTCTGTGTTCCCTATATACCAGCGCGAGTGTCTATGTTTCATTAACCAATTTGCTATTGTATGTAGTCAATTTTTGATACATTCGCCATTTAAATTGGCTTCATTTACATTTGCATGTCTCATAAGTATATATATTGGATTTGCATTTGCCCTTATTGCTTTTGATGTTTTATAATAAAAGCACGTTCCGAAGCGTGTGCTCCGTGGAACCCTCACACACATCTCGAACTGGTATACCTCCCCAAACCACGGTCTTTTTTGTATGCATTAATTACCAAATTACATTTTCCGTTCCCCTGTTATACCAGCACGGGTGTTGTGTGATTCCCCTGTCCAACTCTGCTATCGTACGTAGATAACATATGTCACTTCGTGTCTTGGACTGTGTTAAGTTTTTTGTAACTTATCATGCTTTGTAAACATTCTTGTTAAAATAGTTTCTACATGCAAAAATATGCTTTGTACTTTTAAATGCTTAAGAATTGATAGTTTGCTTTCAATGAATATAATTTCCCCATTGCATTGCTCCAGACATACACATGCTCACTCGCCCTCGTATACCTCACCACCATTTATCACATCCTTTAAGCGCAGAATAATTACCTTTTCTGTTTCCTCTCAGTATACCAGCACGAGTGTAGTATCTTTCTCTATAACCAATTTGCTATCGCATGTAGTCAACTTTTGACGCCTTGTGCCTTTACATCAGCCAACATGGTCGGTACTTGTAACACAACATTTAGTTAAAAGGCATCTTATGTTTTTTCCTGGTTTGCCATGCCAAAATCTGCTTATGTTATTGCTATGTATTTCAACTTAAAATATCTTAGGTCGCCAGGTACTCAATGTAGTTCAATTTATCACCTTATGCCAATTTACGCCCGCCACACATTGGTTCACATTTGTACCCTTAAACGTGCAATTTTTTGTTGTAACTTAATTGGTTCGCTTCTGCCAAACTATCACTTTATTTCTATATAGAAAAAATTTCTTTCATGGTCTGCCTACAGTCGTTGTATTTTATTTCCCACTTTATGAACAGGCGCTTATCACACCCCATGTTTCTGGTATTCCACCTATGTCTTACACCAGATAATTCGTTCCGTAATTTAATATGATTGTGTAAAACCACTTATATTTAACTTGGGTACAATGGACTATCATTTGATGCGTTAGTAACGGCGGTATTTACCATTATCTCGTTTGTTATTCTAAATTTAGTCTGTATTACCTTATAAAATTATTTTTTTTTTGTGACTGTTAATGTCATAGTTTTATAGATAAACTTGCCTGGTACCGTTAGCTTTTATAGGTCTTCAATGATGCAGTTCAGGCGGTTTTAACTTTCTTAAATCAGTCATGGTTGCAATCAAATACTAACTTATCAAAATATCTCCATCTGATGTTAATTGTTTACAATGGTCTGTATTTATTGTTCTAATGTTCTAGGTATTTTAAAAATTCTGGTCTTACAGGTGCAATTGTCACCAATCTAACACAGTAAAATCTAAATTCTTGAGCCGTGATGATCTAAATATGCAAAAGCGGACAACTTGGTATTGTCGGGAATGTACTGGAAACGGACATCCTACGGAAGGGACGAACTTTGGTAGGGACGACCCAATTAACCACCTATTATCGTTTGAACGACAACGGCCCGCAAATCGATGATCGATATGTCAATCAGGTGCCTGAAAGGAATTACGAGTCGCGTTCAATAGCGGGGAACACAGACACGATAATAGACAATTAAAGTATAGCTTGCCGTTGCCCGACCAAAAAAAAATACTTCTGCAGATTGATATTTAGTTCATTCTGAGAGTTTTACTCAACGAACATGAGCGCAGAAGAAATCTCCTGTGGCATCGGCTATGTGTACGACAATTTCGTCTATGTGAAAGATAAGGGAGGTGAGAGAGAGATTTGTACTGAAAGTCGCGGCGTAAGCATGTGTTAAAGGTCGTGTGCATTGTGTTGCGGCGAGGTGAATGTCTGGAGCTGGTCATGATCCTCCACCACCTGATTTAATAAAACCGTCTATGATTTCAAGCGTGAGTTGAAGGAGCCTCAAAACGTCCCTGAAATCATCGCCTGTCTGTGCCCAAGGTATATGATAATGTTAGGAGCATTTCCCTCGAAGGTGCATCTGGTGACGCTGACGCATGTAGATGTGGCGAGATTGCCAGAATTAAGTTTCGGTTCCACATACCCTCTATGGTGCCCGCAGTGAACTTCTATACCTATACACCAATCCTAAAAAGCGGAGGATCTTGACCTTTCTCGCGGGTTTAATGAGCGCCTGAACATCGACGGTGGTAACTTTGTGGTAGGAGACAGCGGTGTTGGAGCTCGATAACGACCGTGTTTTGATATGTTTCTTCAGAGGAAATGCCTTGGGTGGGATTTCTAAACACAGCAATGGCCTTGACTGTACATTTTGGGTTGTCCCGTTCATATTTTAAATCAGTTTTTGTTGTCTCTATCCACTTGGCTGTGATGGACAATGTTTCCGCTTGTTGTAGTGGACGGTTTACCAGAATAAGAAGACAAAACTTAACACAAGTTTCTTCATGATGTTACGTCTGCTTTGACATCACGAGGACTATTCTTGTTTGACCTGAAAACTGTTTTGTGACTGACTTTGAGCTGAATACATTCTTCCGTACGTTCTATATTTCCGTATGCAGCAATACGTGGTTGTTACTTTCACTTTTCACGAGGTGGTTTAAATCGCCAGGTGGGTCTCAGATGGGCCTGGCTGTGCGATACAAAACTGATGCTGAATTTCGTCTACAGATACGCAAACTTGTCGCCATAGGACTTGTCCCAGCAGACCTAAGTTTGAGTCCTCGCAAGCATTACTGAATAGCTTTCCGAGGATGATGCCAACTTTGCCTTTTTTAACATTTTTCAATGTGTTACGTTTGGCAAGTGGTGTTAGCTATCTCACTTGATTTTGTGGGATTGGCATGGCTTAGATAACCGCACGAACAACCATGTGGAGAATTGGCATGCTATTATCGCAAGACGCAGGAGAGCCGCATAATGCGGAATTTTTCAAGTTCATCCTACTTTTGCACGAAGAGCATAAGAAGACTGCCTGAAATTTGACGCCCGACTTCTAGTTCCACAGTGTTCCGCGCAAGGTACCCGGCTACGATGCATTATCAAGAACGTATGCATTCCATCCTGCGTGAATTCTCCGAGCGTGACCCGGTAGACTACCTTACTGGATTGGCCTACTGCACACCGCACCCCTGCGAATGTGAGCTGTAGACATACAACAAAACGCCCGGTTTTCTTCTATAGGAAACTCACCAAAACAGTCCTTTTCGATGACTTACCCTGTTCCAAAAAGAGAAACTGATTTTGTGTTGATGATATATGAATGAAATAAAGTTTTTTAAAAAATACATGAAAAAAAAGAACTCCCTCTTTAGCCTAATCCAATAACACACTCATGTGTTGGCCCTATAGTCCCAACATGAACATATCTCTCATACAATTACGTGTTGTTCAATAGTCCCAAATCTTTCGTTTTAAATCGTACCGGTAAGCAAATTTTAATTATTTTGAAGTAATTATTTTTAAAACATTTGAAAAAACAGGCCGTGTTTTTTGGGAAACTTTGAACTCCCACTTTTTTCTTCATTGATGGAAAGTGCAATCTATTGGAAACTTTGGAACTCCCACTTTGTTTATCTTATTGATGGGAAAGTGCAATGCGAGGGCGATCTCGGACCCGCTAGAAATCAATTGTTGATTGACGCTACGCAAATAAGTCCTCCCATTTAAAACTAACATGAATGGCATATCGCCCCCCCTTGAGTCCAGCAGCCATTCTTTAGTATTGGTCCAATTAAGGGATAATCTGTTCTTCCCACCAAAATTCGTCCCTACGTAGGAATGCGACTGGGGGACACTGGAACGCATTCCTATTATCACATTGTAGACGATGAGAATTTGATTCATTAAAATTAACCATATTAATTATGATCATAATATAAACTATACAGAACTCCAATCACTAAAGATTAATCCCTTTAATATCAATGATATTGATGATTCTGATGATAATGTTCTTGATCCGAACAAAACTAATGATATAATTACGATAAAATTATAAATGTAATATACTGTAGTGATACATTTATGATAAAATAAAACAAAGAAAGTGGACTTTAGCAGAATCACATAATTCCCGTAGCTAATTAAAAACTTAAATTCCATTAATGATTATCTTTAAACTCTAAAACACAAAGTCCCTGTATTGCCTTCAGCGGAGACAGGTTCGGTGATAACAATGCTTCCCCTCCACTTACTCACAATTAAGGTATATGCTTGTGCAATCCGATCGATTACTCAAGAGAGGTGGAGGAGGTTGCTTGTATATTCAAATAAACCTAAACTTCACAATTAGAAATGACCTTAAAGATGTTTATTAGAACGAGATCGAATCACTCTTGTCGAAATCGATACTCAACCAAAAAATAGCATCGTGGGTGTAATATACAGCCATCCGATCGCAATCCACACTCTTTTACAACTTGTCAACATCCATCAATCTAGTGACAAAAGAGACAAACCATCTTTCATATGTGGTGACTTCAATCTAGATCTACTGAGTATACAACTCACGGTGCTTAAAATGACTTTTTAACATTCATGTACTCTGCGTCATTTTATCCCCTGATCGACAAACTGACACGTACCGTAATTACCACCAAAACATCTAAATAATACAACATCTTTACCAATGTTCTTGACAAAAAATAACACTGGGTATACTTTTAGTGACATACCGACCCCTTTCCTGTTTTAACATATAAATAAACTTACCATAATTTATGAATAAACAATCTAATTATAAAAATTCGAACATACAGAAAGATTACAAAAACTAACATTTCCGAGCCCGGAGATTGATCCATAAATAATGATTGGACACGAAGTTTACATTCAATGATCAGAAAGGACTCATCTAACATAGTCATGGCTAAATTCTCCCCCCATTATAACAACCAAAACACATCCTATTGTTAGGGAAAAGATAATAAACGTAAAGATAATAAAACCATGGATTACTGCCGGAATAATTTAAATCCATTAAACCAGGAACAAATTGTATAAAAGATTGATATCAAACTCTCGTGACGAAAATATAAAAAATGAATATATTAAAGACCAGAAATAAACTCACTCAGCAATACCGATTTCGTTGTAAAAAATACTACGCTAGTAAATTTAAACGCTATAAAAATAATCCTCAAAAAATACTTGGCGAATAGTTAACGACATTTTGGGGTAAAAACATCAAAGGAAAAACTCCATCTAACTTCCTTGACGGTGATTCAAAAATACAAACGACACGTGCATTGCCAGCAAAGTCAACACCTTTTCTTTGCCGAGATAGCCCGAAACTGGCCAGCAAGATCAACACCACTGCTTGCAGCCAATGATTTTCTTCATAAAATCGAATAATAGTCCATTTTTCTCGCCTATCTCGGAAAAAGAAAATTCTCGAAATCACCCCAAAAATTTAAAAATGGTAAAAATGTCCTGGTTTCGATGGATTGTAAATCCAGTGTTGTCAAGGGGCATGGCTCCAATGTATACTCTAACCTCTTACTCATATCTGCAACCTTTGTATCTAGTGGTCTTTCAATCCGCCCTCAAGATTGCAAAAGTCATCGCTATCTTCAAGAAGGAAGATCCCAATTACATTTTTCCAAAACTACCGGCCCAAATGATCTCCTACCGGGCTTCTCAGGTCTTGAGCGGCACTTATCTACAATAGACTTGGACAAACTTCTTCTCAGCTAACAAATCCTCCCAGACAACCAATACGGATTCAGGCAAAAAAAACACTCCAAGGATCTTTGCTCTTCTTGACATATATCACAAAAGTTCATTCATGCTTCTCTCAAAAGCTTCAACCATGGGATTTCCTTGATGTTTAAAAGCTATCGACACTATCGACCACGATATTCTTATTTCTAATCTTCACTTCTATGGTGTAAGTGGAATCTCTTGAAAATCTTTCAACTCATCTCCAAGAAAGGAAACAGTTACTTCCTTTAATCTCCAGACTTCAGGACTCCATCCCGGTTCATGCGGTGTCCTCAAGGCTTTACTTGGTCCACTCCTCTCATACTATATGTAAATGACATCCCCAATGCTTCTAAACACTTTTCTTATGTACGATTTGCGAATGATACTAACTAGTCCGTCAAATCCGGACATGAATACGCTCATCAGGTTTTAATCGTGAACTCCATCATGTTTCTAACTGGTTCAAAGCCAACAAACTGTCCCTTAATACAAGCAAACACTAATTAATATCCACTTCCACACTGGACAAAAAAACAGAAACCACAAAAAAACAGGATCAACATCCAATATTGACAAATATTCCCTCATACATTCCCGTTGATCATACGAAAATTTTTAGGCGTCACAATCGATCGGGAAATTAAACTGGCATTATCATCTCACCAAAATCACAAATCAATTTCCAAAGGTGTCGTCATCATTAAGAAACTCCAACACAAACCTCCCCTCCAAAATTTTATTCTCTCTATATAATACACTTATACTCCCTTATATCTCATATTGTAATATTGCATGGGCTTATCACGACCTAAACACACAAACCCTATGCCCTGGACCAGTACTTTTTGTTGCCGTATCCATAACACAATCATTGGTAATGGCTTTGGGTGGTGTTAGGATTTTCAGCAAGTGTGCTTATACGGGGCCGCGGTGTATCCATGATACGGACGCTCCTAACAATTCACCCTATTGGAGGCTGGGGCTGATTGGGAACAGTCATGGGTTTACACCCTACTCTTATTCGACACTGGACTGCGATGTACATGTACCCGTTGTGCTCTCTGTACACTGGGACCTGACGCTTAACGTCCCTCCGACGGACGGTATGCTTTCATGATCCATTTGCCCAATTCCAAGTGAACCATGGAGTAGAGCGGTAATTCTGTAATTTAATCAATAAGCTGGTATACAGATCAAATCAGAATTTGGTAGTACCCTAAATAAATCCCACAGGTGCCACGACCCCACCGGGATTCGACCCGGGAATTTTGATTGTAATTTTTGATTGTAATTTTGCGCCAGAGGCAATCACCCATAACCGCTAGGCCACGCTCTCCCGTATGGTGCGGAAACAACTAAACTCGATAAAATCTTCAGACTGCAAAAAAAGCATTCGCATTTGCCTAATTCGCCTTACCTTAACCACTCCAAACCATTATTTTACGACTTAAAAATACTGAACATATTGCATATAAATAACGCCAATATCCCTTTTCATGTAGCCGTTTATTCTCACAGTAATCTACCTAATTCTTTCAATGGCCTCTTCACAAAAAACAGCGAATTACACAACTATAACACACGTAATGCACTACCCATTATCATACCCTAAATTTACTTCTTTGTTAACTCTTAATTCATTTGTTTACGTAGGCCCAAAAGTGTGGAATAAACTTGACAAATCATTTACACATGCAAACCATAAGTAGCTTAACTTAAATATAAGAACGACTAATTACTAATTATAATCACGAATAATGTTGATCTGCAGGTTTTTTTTTTCTCGGCTTTCACATGTGTCGTGGTTTAACCGTGCTATATCCTTTTTTTGGATCATCCTTGTTTACCCTTAGTCCGGTCCTTGTTTTTGTATTGTTCTGTTTTTTTCTTGTCCTCAGTCCCAATTTTGATTATATGATGTCAAACTTTGTTCTTTATAAGTAGGGGAGGATCAAACACTAAGCCCCTGGGGCTTTGTTTTGATCTTTCCTCGTTCAAACTTGCCCTTATGATTCCTACATTGTTCCTCGATTATGCTATTACCATGTTCCACTTATATTTTCATTATTATATCATTGATCGTGAGTTTTGATTTTGATTACACATTTCTGTGTCATATTATCTAACAAGAATATGTATATTATCAACTAGAAATATGATCATGAATTGTTATTTATTGTTCCTAAAATACTTGGGTTATTGTATTATCTATGCCTTGTATTTGTATCATATGAAACATGTTCGAATGAAATAAAGTTTAGGATCTGAATGAATCTGAATGTTCCTCCAAAACACAATGCTGTCTTTAGATGTCATTGGGCCACATTTTTTGGGCAGGCTTTAGGGGCGAAATCGGGCAATTTGGCTCCAATGATTCGGGCAATATGCTTATGATTGTAACCATATGCATAGAGGGCCTCTTCGATTTATTTTGATTAAACATACAAATTGGCTTTAAAGTTAATTGTAACCTTATTTTAAAAGTCAGTCCCTGGTGCTAAATACATTGTAAAAATGCAATTGTAAATTTGTAAAAATGTAAAAATGATGCTTTTTATCTAAAAACTATTGAGGCTGCCAAATTCATAGGGTGGTGACACAATACTATTTTTTTTTTTTAAATATAAAAATGATGCTTTTTATCTAAAAACTATTGAGGCTGTCAAATTCATAGGGTGGTGGCACAATACTATTTTTTTTTGTTTTAGAGCAGCTATTTGACCATGGAAGCCTACCATCTGTACTGAGATCGATCACACAATATGTACTGAGATCGACACCAGTGACTGCATTTAACTTAAAGTACTAGTGCAGCCAAGTTTTTCTGCTATTGAGTATACATTGTTGAGAGCCTCATCTGTTAGCCACATTAAACTCTGACCTCAAACTTGGCTGTGGCTAGTTTGGACCGGCTTTTGAGTATACATTGTTGAGAGCCTCATCTGTTAGCCACATTAAACTCTGACCTCAAACTTGGCTGTGGCTAGTTTGGACCGATTTACGGGGTGATTCTAATACTCTCTTGACAATTATTTACCCATATGTCATATGTTTAGTAAGAGAAGGGATGTCAAGCTTTTTATTTCAAATATGATTTTGGAAACCCTGAACTCCATAATTTCAGGGAAAGGAATGCTTTGTTAATCTAGATTTTTGAAGTCTAATTTGAGAAAAGATTATCAAATTGAATATTACAACTGCATTTTTTCTTAAATTTTATCGAGAGATCACACAAATTTGAAGCCTATGTGTACCCTGCATCTTTTTTTTCTTACATGAGATCACACAAATTTGAAGCCTATGTGTACCCGTGTGTCTATATTATATGTACCTAGATCGACGCCAGTGACTGCATTTTTTGACATTTATCAGCCTGCCGAATGTATAGTCAGTGTGGTGGCACAATAAGCCTGCCGAATTCATTTACCAACACTGGCAGATCAGATAAAAGCCTTTCATCTAACAATTGATGATGGCCGAGAATACAACAATGAGCAGTCGAACTCAAATACTTTAAACTGAAAAATTTTTTATCGAGAGATCACACAAATTTGAAATGATATGTGTACCTGCATCTTTTTTTTTTCTTACACCGAGATCACACAAATTTGAAAGCCTAGTTGTGTACCCGTATATATAGACTATAAAGATCGAACACTTACCCATGTTGGTTTTCCCTGGAGGTGCCATGTTGACCCGGGAGGTCGCCATGTTGAATGTGTACCTATACAGGTAAATCAATTCCCATTCGTGTCTCTCGAGTGCTCCGGGCTTTTGGTATTCAAAACAGCTGATAGACGATTTAGATTTCATTGAGATTGCAATAAACGTGTGTAAAATAGGCTAAACATGTTCTTTGTCAAACGGTAGTAGTAGACGCGTATTGAATTCCCGTGGTTTGACAACAGAGTAAGTACTTTAATTGTGGTTACCATAGTCTAGGGTACAAGAGTATCATTCATGTTCGTGTGGCTTAATTACATGGTCCTTCGAGTTTTGACCTTTGTGCTATTTCGTTAAACATTATTTATTTCTGGTGATTAAAGAGAACAATAAGACGGCTACTGTAATCTAAAAATTCAAGATGTTTATACTAAAAGTATTTTAATTCATTGAAGACTTTCTCATGATCTCTCCAACGTGTTATTTTGACGCAAATTTCGTGACCTTTTTGTTAGTCGCGTTAAATCGCTGATAGCATGGGCGAGTTTTGACTCTTTGTGCTATTATTTCTAAAATTATTTATTTTTTGGGAAACAAAAAAATAAGAGGAATAAAGATACCTCATAATCAGTTGAACAATACGTTAAGCTATTTTGTATTCATTAATTAGCATCATGATCATTACTCGTATTTTCAGGAAGAAAATTAATTGGGACTTCCGCCGACTAGCCAAGAGCTGATGGACACTCGCACACTATCTAAATTTTTTTGCACTCGCGTCCTTGGTATCATGTTTGTACTGCAGTGTGGAAGGTCGAATGCACAGTGAATAGACAGTTTAGGCCTAAAAGTAAATATACTTAGCGTTACTGTAGTATTAGCTGAAGAAGCAGGTCTGAATGGCCCGATTAAGATATAAAGATTTATATCGGCGGAAAACTTTACGGATTGGGTGGGGGGAAAGGCATTGCCCCGGGGTTTGGTTTGGGTACGGATCAGGGGGGGGGGGGGGTCTCAACCACAAAGGACCATCGGGGATGTGCCCACAGACTGCGGTCCCATTTTCAACCTTATGGTATATCAATGATCCCTTTTTTAATGCCAATTTTGGTTATAGCAAAATGGGTCGGGGTTTTTTTTCAAAAATTTTCTCATGGCCCGATTTTGTATAAAGATAATTTTTGATAGAATGCTCTACAGGGGGTCTCAACACAACATGACCCATACGGGCGGTCGTGCCACAGACATCGGGTTCCCATTTTCAACCTTCTGGTATATCAATTTTTCATGTCAATTAATTTTTGGTTTATTATAGCAATGGGTGTCTTTTTCAAGGTTTTTCAAATTGTTGGAAAATTAGTAAAATTTTTCTTTTTTGGGTGTTTTTAAAAGTTTCTAAAAAATTGTTGGGAAATTAGTCAAATTATTCAATCCTGGAGCAAAAATTTACTTAAAATGCAACCCTTTTGGGGAAATAACTGGCACATTTGGGTTAAATTGGCCCAAAAGATCCATCGCTGATATAGGTTGGGGTCCCCTTTTTTGGACAAATGTATTATAGATATGGGTCCTACTTCCAGACTCTCGGAGGCAAGTCCCTACCCAAACAAACCCCGGGGAAATGGCCTTTACCCCCACCAAATCCGTAAGTTTTTCGCCGAATTTCAATCCGTTTTGAGGAGAGTATGTGAGGGCCAGAAACATTTCCGGAGTTTAGGGCCCAAATACCGCGACGTTCACCAAAAACAAATTAATCACAAAAAAAAAAAAAAACGGAGGCTCTGAATCAGGGCTAATATTTGTGCAATATGTAGCCTGGAGATCCCAATATGCAAAATCCAACTAACGTGAATCGTTAGATGGTTGGCCATGTCAGTAGTAGTGTAATCATGAATGTAATCACCGGAGGATAATTACGAGTGAATCTTTTTTAATTAATTCTTTGCACTTCATCAAAACTTGACATCATCATACAAGGATCTTCAATTTTTGTAGGTCTCATGCCAAAAGTCAAGGTGTTAATCTATTGTTAGGCGATGAAGTCCTCCCAGTTTGCATTTCATTTTTATGTCAGTTTAAATGTCCAAACGCGTGGTATATAGGTGTGAAGGAATACTCAACATGATTTTGGCAGAGGATTTTGCAGAGGATTTTGCTAATAAGCCCCTCTTTTCAGCATCGTTGTCACCCAAAGACCCCATTTAAAAAAAAAAATTCACAACGATTTTTAAAATTAATATTGTGTGAAAATTTTACCAATGCCACCCAAAGACCCCTAGTTAGTTGGGAGAAACGTTGCACTAATTTTCACCCACAAACCTTCATTTTTTGGTTCGAAAATTTCGCAAAAATCGCACCCAAAGACTCCATATATTTTCGAAAATTTTACCAATTGTATTACCCTCGTGAAGCCCCTATTTTGGGGCATTTGGCGTTAGACCCCTATTTTTCAAGTCCTATGTCACCCAATGCCCCAGGGTTTGGAAGCGCGAGCCTTACACCCATTATCCATTCCTTAGGTGAGTGCCACCCCCCCCCCAGGGACACAATTGTACACCACCAATCTTGGCTAAATCACGTTTAATTCAGTCTGAAAATATCTTTCAAATGACTATTTGTTTGAATTTTGCGCGGAGCGCACTAAAAAGATTAATTCCACCGTATGAAAATATGGGTTAAGGCTCTGCTTTCAAAGATTAGGAGGCATCAGTGACCAAAGAATGTGCCAAAAAAGGTCTTGGGTGAAAGACAGCCAAAAATGCCCATAATCAGGGGTTGATTTTAAAAAGCGTGTGCTTGTTGTGAAAATTTGGAGCTTGGGGCATTCGCTGATAGAGAATGTGCCCAAAAAGGGTTATTGGGTGAAAGGGCAGCCAGATTAAGGGTTTGATTATTGCCCAAAGTTGGGTGAGAAAATGGAGAACACTTGAGAAAAAAAGATTAATTTACAATTATAGACGACTGATACAACCGGATTGTTAGTTACCGCTCCCATTCAAAACGCGCTAGCGGTGCCGCCGCGAAGCGCGGCCGCAACAGCTAGTCTAATTCTATGTACCTAGTCGACGCAGGTGACTGTTCTAATTTTTTGGACATTTATCATCCTGCCGAATGTTAGAGTGTGGTGGCCCAATAAGCTTGCCGAATTCATTACAAAACTGCAGATCTGACAGACCTAACATTGATGATGACAGATGAAGACAACAATGAGCAGCCCGACCTCAAATATTAACAACTGAAAAAACCTTCTGCACAACGATTTTCTAACGTCGTTGCGCTAAGACTCACCGGTTTGCACTATTGTTTGCACTAAATCGTTAAGCAGCAAGGACATGGCCTCGTTAGCGTATTTGTACGAAAACGTGGAAAAAAAACGGGTAATTGTTTCAGTCATAGGCGAATCAATAGTGACGTGGACGCTTACCGACGTCTCAAGCGTAAACCCACGTACATACATATTCATGATACAGGCAAGGGAAACCTGGCGCCAATGCTCGCATTTTATTGGTCCACTCGACATTCCACAGTAGCTCACCTCAAGCATGACGAATATGCATGAGTATCGCCAATATTGCTCGCTTGATGAATAGTTCACGTATCGAACTTATCGGAACCCTGAGAACAGATCCAGTTCATTGGTCTGATTTGGTCACGCGCTCATATATTATGCATGTATATTGGCAATTAATGAGCTCATTAATTGATCAGCTTCGATCACCCCGAGGTTGTGACCGCTTTAATCACCACCGATTGGCCACACGGGGCATACATATGCATGTGAAATCGATCACCGGTGTGCAGGTTCTGCTTTAATAATATAGATATGTACGCCGCAATATTTTCCAATTAGTGGACTGGTATCGTTTTTACCATCGTAGATGGTCAAACTGTCACGACTGCAGTTGGTAGAATACTCCAAATGAAATCTTTGTACAGTGAGGACAAGCACCTGCTCGTCGACTTCTGTTGTAATTAGTGTATGACATGTCTGGTTGTTCAAGTAGTCATCAGGGAAATAAGGCGAGTAGTACGTCCCCTGAAACTGTTCGCCGTCACAAGGTAAATTGGCTTTGGAAAAAGAAAATACGTAAACATAATATACATCATATTTACGGCGAGAAAAGGTGCTATATTTGTTACCATCATATAACCCAAGGTGTTTTGTTATTTTTCCCGTTTTAACTATAACATTTTGTGTTATACGTAACCAAAGGTTTACTAAGTTTGTTATAACCAAACTTGTTTTCGATATAACCATTTTTGTTACAAAATGTTTGTTTTATTAGCCTTTTTGATACGTTGGTTTTTTTACGTTGAAACCGAAAGTTTTTGTTATTAAGATTTGTCGTTATAAACAATAGGGGGTCTTAGTTAAACCAGAAGTTGTTTAATATAACGAAAAGTTTTTTTTTGTATTTTCATAATTTATTTATTTATTTATTCACGGTATAAAAAAAGCCAGCAGGCAGCAATAGCTGAAAACGCCGGCTTTACAAGTCATACACACACCAAAAGGTATGGTAAGCAAAAACAAATATACATAAATATACATCATACATAAAACCAAGCTATGAACATAGCAACATAATACAATTGTATGATAAAAATGAATTAAATGTCCAGAGAGCAATTGAGCATATTGATGACGAACGGAATGGTGGATTTTTGGTATCTGCTAGTTCTACACCTAGGTTGAGGGAATCGGTTGCTGCGACGTAGATTATGAATGATGGATCTTTGCTCTGGAAGAAGATGGCAACAAAAACCCTCTGTAAATTTATTCAGTTGCTCCATTTACGACGAACAACTGACCACTTTGGCTCATTTATTAAGCATATAGCCTATATACATTTAGCATAACTATAAACAATAACATAATGTTTGCTATCTGTCAGTACTTGGCTATGTAATTCCAAATCCACAACTTACGCCGACATAACACAGCGTAAATCTCGGCAACAATATTGGCGGAATAACAAGTCCGTCGCATTGCATGGTATGATAAACTCGCAGAACTGCCACATCGAGCATTACAACCTGAGCTGTAAGAAAATATACACATGAGTTTATAATAAATAATATAAAAGGTGTCGCCTTTCCAAAAAAGTAGTCCACCTTTAAAAAGTAACAACAGAAGAAAATTTCCAAACATGTATTGGAAGTCTTGGTTTATTGAAGATTCTGATAAACCAGTTTCGTAAAATTCTGTGAAAATTATCTTGAAAGCGCAGGCGAGGTTTCAATTTCTAAATACTCTGGCAAAAATACCGTTTTTCGGGCCCAGTCAAAGAACAGCGTAGTCTGAGCAGCAGTCTCCACGTGTAGAACATTCCAAGTCGCATTGACAAGTACGGTTACATCTTGGGCTGAACCACATCGAGTCAGACAATTGTCCCCTTCTGTAATATTAAATAAAACAGTATTTTGAAAAAAAACTGTCGCAGGTCGGTATGATTTTAAAGAATTGAAGGACAACATTAAAGATACATTAAGTATAGCACTTGGTTTTTTACAGTGGAGTTGACTTTTTTGGTAAAACATGTATAAAGAATAGAAATGAATATAATATCAGATTAATGGAGATTCTTTGATGTTAATCCATTGTAAACTGTGGAATATTGCAATTTGCAAAATAATGTGGCAGAAAATATTTTTTATTTACAAGTTTACTTAATTTGTATGAAAATAGATAAAATCATGATTTGTGATTGTTATGGTTATTAAGGGATTTTAGAGATTATTTTGGTGGAGAATATGACAAGAATAATGCACAAAAAAAATGTTTGGGCGAAAACATGCAATGGCTGATAAAGTATGTGGTTCAAATCGCCAAATTAGTTTATTTATTAATTTGATACCTCGGTTTATAAACCTGGCTTTTCGATAAAAAGAAACCTCGGTCCTCGAACCGCTTGTGTCGTCTGCCATCGCGTTAGTGAATGATAGGCCTAGTCATGACCTTTGACCTTGATATGTGACCTTGGACCTCATACAAATGAGGGTTTGCATATAAACTCCATAATAAACAAAGTTTGGTTGCACGTTGAACTCACTTTTCCAATGAGGTCATTTTAACATTTTCACTATCTTACACTTGAGCTCACATTACCTTTGACCTTGGTATGTGACCTTTACCTGATCAACCATGAGATCCTATTCTGGCACCTGTGACCAGAGTTTGGTTTAAATCCTCAAAGTATTGGATATTACAGGGGCCAATGTTGACCCTTTTCACAACAACAACAACAGACATCAACAACAACAGTGGACAAAGTGTCCGCTATGTTTCTTCCTGCTTAAGGCAGGCGACACAAAAAAGGGTGTTTAAAACAGATTTTTCGACCGATACATAACTTGAACCAAGCTTTTGATGAAATGCCAAGTTAAGAAAAATATTTTCAAAATCGATAAACCTGTTCTTTTTTTTTTTAAAGAATTCATGAAATTCGATTTTAACATTGTCTCCCTACACTGCAGTTAGCAAAACATACCTTTTTGAATCATAAACCGTTTTTCCTCGATTGGCAGTGTTTTTGAAACCTGGCTTTTCCAATCAGTCAAGCCTGATTTGCAAATTTAAACAAATAACTTTTATAAAATCTTTTTTTATGTTCTCGGTCGAGAAACCAAGTGTTTTTTTTAAAGACAATTCCAAACCTGAAATATATAAACATCAATCCAAGGAGTGATGACGTTATAGCTCAGAGAATTCCTTACTCGCTGCCAAAGACAGGGCGAAATTTTCAATAAGATATTTTTTGCCATTGCATTTCAAATTTTTATTTTACAACTCTGAAATATAATGGACCTAATGGGTCAGGCAAATGTCAGTTCATTCAAAATTTTGGGCCTGTCCACTTTGGAAGGAGTTATTTACTTATTACAAAGATAGCCAGAAAGAAAATGTTATTTTACACCATGTGACGTACCGTTGTTACTCGCGCATTTTAAATAGCTTTAATTAATACGCTATGTTTAAAACATGTTGTTAATACGATTATCATCATTTTCACTAATTACTAAATTCTCGAATCCGAATCTTCGTCATGGTCTGAATCCTCTACATAATGTGATGATAAATAAATCTAAATGATTACACAGGCCAGGGATATAAACATACTGCTTGCCTGCTTTCCATAAGTAATCATACCAAATAATATTTGGCCTATTACTCACCAAGTATACCAGAAAGGGTTTTTTTATACACACCCAGAATAATAATGGTTTTCATCAAATATTATATCAAACACATATAAACTAGCTCAAATAACGGCAAATCAAGTAAAAATATATTGGGCAAGTAGGACTCGAATCAGTTATAAATTATTTACCGGCGGCAAATCAAGCGTGAATATCTTGCAGTAGGTACTCGAATCAATTAAATTATTTGGTCTATTTAGACGTCAAACTACAAAACGATAGGTTGTCTCCATAGATAATGCACATACTCATGCTTAGCTGTTAGATTGCTCTCAATGCTGAGCCTGATATTGGACTATAGCTACCGTGACCATCGCATACCAGGGTATGTAAGCAGTATTGCTTCCAGACTGCGCCAGCCTCTGTAATGTGTAATTAATAACACCCTAACATGTAGGCATAGATGATAATAATAGAATTGACGTTGGTATCTTGTAGAAGCTATGTGCTCACATATTTTTCCCATATGGGCAAATGTGTTGACATATCACACAGACATCTCTGAAACACACTACCTTCACCCATTGGTCCTGCAATTTTGACTTGACCACAGTTAGCAGGATGTTATGCATGTATCCATCCGTGTAAAATGTGAATGTGAAAACACAGTCTCCAGTTTGGAGTCTAGAAGTATATTTTACATTTTGCCTGAAACATGTGCTTTACTGTCATTTTTGTCTCTGAAAATTCATTTACCTACCTCTCATATTAATACAGTAAATTTTCAGGAATGTATCCAATCATTATAAAACACAGAAATAACAAGAATAGTCCTTAAAAAGGACAATCTTCTGCATTTTAGTGCACAATTGTGAAATGAACAAAAAATTGAGTTTTGTAACACTATATTTTAAGAATACTATGCAAAGCATCAATCATAATGATCAACCGTTATTGTGAAACAAAAAAGACATTCATGTTCATGTTACTTTTTCTGCTACATCTGTAGTTATTTTGAGTAGAGAATCACATTGCATGAACACTCAAGCTTGCAGTTTACCATACTTCCGCTCTTGACGGGAACTTCTTTTCTAGTGCAAAGGCCAAATCCACACTATTGTGTAGTAATAACTGTCCATAACATTGCTGTACAAAAGTTTTTTGTGGTGCTTGTTTGACCACTCAGGAAATATTAGTCTGCTATGAAAATAGTTCCATGCTATCAGTGTTAAAATATACTAACAAACAATGTAATCTGTACCACAATGTATATTATACATTGGAAGTATTTTTTGGATATAAATTGGCTATAGAATCATTCTAACAGTTTAATTTGTCAAGCCAAATTTTGCAATCTGACCGCAACCTCAGAAAACTGTTACATAGGCTACCTTTATGTTAGGACTAGTCTCATATAGGTGCAAGCAGGAATGTCACTTCACTAGTGGGCAGATAGGGTATGTCATATCCTGACCATGGCCATGTATGGAAATAGAGACTCTGAACTCAACAGACAGTATCATACAGCAGCTTAGTAATGGTAAACCAATAGATGGGCTGTGTAACACACAATTAAGACCTGAGTACAGCTGGATGAGGTTTTGGTCAATTCAGATTAAATCTTCTGCCTGGGCAGAAGAAAAGCATCTTTCAGTTTCAAATTATACTCACTCCAATGTATAAAACAGTGGTTTCTATAGCCGGGTCGCATGCGACCCGGCAAAAACTTTAAAAGGGATAGTTTCATGTAACGAGGCGTTCTCTTGACAATGATGCGCGGAATCACTGTTGCCTGACATGTAGATCCCCAACTTTCAATGCTATACCCCGTATATCGTATTACATTAATGTAATATATTGCTTAAAGGTGGTTGTTCCGATTTATGTGTAGTGTGTTCCTACCTGATATGAGAGCCCGGCACGTGTATACCGCCCTATCAAGTACCGGTGGGGAAACAAACTGCGGTTTTGATGGTAGGCGCAATAGATGCATGTTGCAAAGCCCTATTCAAATACTGTGCTAATAAAGTGTTAACTAACTAAAACGGCAGTTTTTTGTTTTATATCTTGGATTGAAATGGATTCTGGCTCAAATTTCAGGACGACAATAAAAAATATTGCCTTTCATCTGAGATGTCACAAAATCAATACTACTTCGGGGAAATCAGGTGGGGGGTCCGAGCAAAACGATCGTGGACACGCCCCTTTAACTGTATAAATCCCATTGAATGGAGGGAAAAAAGGCTTTCTTTTACAAAAAAAAATGTCCTGATATCTGGGTTATTTTTTCAGTCGATTTCTTTCATTTTTTCATACTTGTGAAGTATATTAGATTTGCTTTATTAAAACACAAATCTATGATAGTGGTTTTATCAAGGTCTAGGTTTTCTGCAATCCTTGCACATAAAGCTTTTATCATCATCTGCCAGGCTTAACAGGTCTCCATCTCTGATAATTTTCATTATTCGCGTAGTAAAATTCTTTCCTACGTCTGCCCAATCACTAAACAGCGTAAAATGTATAGCTTGTAGCAATCACAATCATCCGATAGTGCACCGCATTATCCAAATATACCTGTGATATGTTTTGGCGATTCAATACTATTCTGAATTGTCATGCGTTGCAATTTGTGAACTATTACATGGGGAGAGATATCTGAGATAATGGATATATTTTCAACGAAATGCATTTGTCTTATTTGGATTGGTACAGCTAACACTCATTGTTATATTTGCTATGTTCGTTGATTAATCTTAGCACACGCATCGATCAATATTAAGTGCTCTAAGGAAATAACGCTAAGGTAGAGTTGTGCTTAAAGCTATCTATTTTCTATAAATATTTGTTAAACATACATTATGATAATTAATAAGAACGAGGATGCATTGTTTAAAATAATTGGGCATGTTATTATTTGAAATTTATATGTTATGTCATGAAAAATAATAATTTAAGGCGCCCAGGATTGAAATTTTAGAAAAATTTACCTGAGAAAGTAGGGTTCCAATTGATTTATATTGAGGAACTATCTTTTTCTAACCGATTTTGAGTTCATGGTAATATTGATTCTTTACTCAGGTTACCCACTGATAACAAACAAAAATATATAAGAAATGTTTTAAAAAACTGCTTTTTTAAAGGGAACTCAGATAAAAATATTGCACAGTTTTAGAGAGGGGTTATTCATTTAACTCCGGGGGGGGGGGTTGATTTGAGGGGGTAACCCGAAAAAATTTTGTAAAAGAGTCGGGGGGAAACATGAACATTTTTCATCAACGCGAGAGGGGGAACATGAACTTTTAAATGGGAAAATCCAGCATGATCATGAGGGAACTTGAAATTTTTGAACGGAAACTAAGGGGGAACGCGAAATGTTTGCCGACAAAAAGTTGAAATCCTCCATTTCCACCCCTGGGTGTAAATAATGACCGCTTCCCTTAGCTTAAAAGACAACGCTTATGTTTGCATTTCCGATCTATAATCGCGAAAAACGGGTCTTTAATAAACAATGCATGTATGAATAAGTCTATAAATTAAAAAAATACTAATTAAATTTACACTGCAAAAAGTTATTACGGTTTACCAGTAAAAAGGTCATATCACTCAACACTTTGTTAAATTGGGGATTGATATTTGGCTAGTTAGCTCTAGGCTGTTAAATTCAAAACTCCAGAGGCTTCCCATTTAGGTAGTTTTTTCTGGCACCCAGGTCTAGTTTTTGTGGTCCCCAAGCTAGTTATTTTTGGTCGCCCAATGCTAGGGTTTATTTTGTGGTCCCTCAAGTTAGTTTTTTGAAGTCCTTACATAAATTTATTTTTAATTACCTAGGTTGTAAAGGAAAGAAATAAGGGGAAATTGATTGAACTCTTCATGGGAGGATTGACTGGGACAATCAGCATAGACTCTTGGGGTTTGGGGTTGGATAGTCCTGGAAATATGTCAAACTAAGATGGAATACCATATGAACTTTAGAATGACAAATTATGGTTAAAAGTCTTGGGAGGCATTTTTGCAGTGTGGATTGATGTTAAAAGTGTCATACTCTTCTTCTCACGGTACACGCCATCTCAAACATTGGATAACAAGACTAGCTGTATCTATTATATTGGCTGGTCGGTTATTTAAAATGTATAGGTGAGGGGTCACATCAAAGGGGCACTTTCACGTGACTGATTTTTTAATGTTGTTTTGACTTTATGTAGATGCATTTAAGGTTTAAAAGACACGTTAAATATCAAATTGGTGCAAGGATTTCACTTTACAAGTGGAAAACGATCCTAAATTGTTATTATTGGCAGATTTCAAATCCGTTTGTGATGAGGGGAGTGTTGGTATGTGAAACATCAAGATATTGTATTGCATGTCTTCTTGAGCTATTTTTTTAGAACTATTATTTAACTCGTTCCTGATTTCTGCATTTTGCTTATTTTTTTTTCTCATGAGAAACAGAGTCAGAGATTCTTTTGGTGAACTTAGTTGAAATTCTTTTAACCAAAATTGAGAGTAATTTAATCGTTGGATGTTAATGTAACATTTTCACTAACTTAATATACCTAACTGGACATGAGTGAGGGAGAGTGTAACAGTCATAGGCCAATATATTTTTTTTTTTGCGCCTAGCTGAGTACTGGCCTGGTAAACCAACAGGTGTGAACTTTCTGAGTACCGGTAGTTAATAGTTTATGGCACCAATTTGGTTATTCCATATCGTTTCTAGTTCTACACACATTTATCACTTTTGACATTTGGCTTTGTGTCAATCACGAGACTGGCATGGTAACCGAGTCAAGTCTACCCAAAAATTCATAGGCCTACTTAAAATTCACTCAAACTGACATTTGTGATGTAAAATTAATTGTAATTAAATAAATTTTATAATCATTTTTACTTCGTTTTGGGGTTGTTTACCTTTTTGCATACATTGGCCATTGGGGGGGGGGGGGGGTTTGGGGTTTGGTTTTTTGATCAAAAATGCTGACAAACCATCCAAAAAAATTACATAAATCAGTTCTACTGCAAAAAGGTTTGCCAATTGGACTAGATACGGTATTGTTTCAAAATTTGCCCCAATTCGGACGAAATGCAACCGTCAAGAAAAGAGGCATCTCATGGTTTCTTAAAAGCAACATAAATGGCTAAAAAAAATTATCTCAGACATAATGAAAAGGACCCTTACCGAAATCACTTACACAAAGTTTGAAAACACATTTGGATGTTTACAGTCTGTAAAAAACAGTACAAAACAGGAAGAGTTCCAGAGGGGAGGGTGGCAGTTTGTGGCCATTTCTGGAAACAGAAAACCAAGGTGTTGGCATCCCTGACAGAAATTTACAGTGTATCTAGCATGTTTTGTGACACAATTTCAAAAGAATTCAGACCAGGATTCAAACATTGCACTTCACACTTGTAGTAAGATATTGAACTGGCAGTGAAAGATGATTAGCCGGGATTGCATTATACATAGCAATGGTCTGTGAGATGATGACAGATGCTTTCAAGTTTGGTAAATGATGGCAGTAATGTCAGCATCCCTTTTCCAGGAAGTGCCACGAACTGCCACCTCCCCCTCTGGAACTTTTACTGTTTTACTTGTTTTTACAGAATGTAAACATCCAAATTGTTTTCAAACTGTGGAAGTAGTGATTTCCAGTAAGGTCCTTTTACATTATGTCTGAATATTTTATGCCATTATTGTCGCTTTAATTGACACGGTGCGTGCAAAAATAGGCTAGGCAAGTTTGACAGATGATGACGTGTATAAACTTTGTCCATCATTAAAGCAACTTTGAGGTATCGATAACGGCGGAAACAGATTGAAACATTTACCTTATTTCATCTAGCATAATAGTCAAGGATGGAAATTACCTTCTTTCATCTCACAGAATAGTCAGAATATTGTGTAACCTTTACAAATACTTCGGTAAATATTGCAGCCGGTTTCCGGGATCCACTTGTTGGTCCCGTCCGTTCGGTCCATGCCAATGGACTCAGTCAATTCGGTCTCTCGATGGTCAATTCGGGCCCACGTCAATTCGGTCCTATGCCAATTCGGTCCCAATGGAAAAAACAAGCATTTGCGGTCTCAGTAAATATTCGCCAAGGGCCTCATATCCGTCATTTCGGTCCCCATGCCAATTCGGACCCAATGAACACACGTGCCAATTTTAATTGCAGTTTTTGTAAATTTTGTGATATTGGTTGCTTTCTACTTTCTTTCTGCTACTTCTGGGTACAATGAATATCTTAGTCGTTTTTTCCCCTTGTTTTTTGGTTATCAACACAAACTTATAAAGGCTCCCTATGCGAGTCTCTCCAAACGAGGAAAATTTTGCTTGAGAGGGCTAGTGGGTCAAAGAATGGCTGAATGAATTTTACCTGGGCT
>JAMKCH010020067.1:0-21497 GCA_023653785.1 Ophioderma brevispina | reverse complement strand
TGGTTTTTTTGGGTCGGAATTTGGCTTTAGATTTTGAGGAAATTGGACCAAATTCGCCAGTTTTGAGAAAACATTTGGCTTCCAAAGTGAAGGAAAAATTGACTATTGTCCAACAAAATTGAGAATATTTTGAAGAAAAGAAACCAACCCATTGCTATACCAAAAGTTGGCCAAATTGGCAGGAAAAAAGGGTCACTAATATTACCAGAAGGCTGAAAATGAGGCACAATGTTTACGAGCACCTCCTGTATGGTCTTTGTGTGAATGTACCCCCATATTTTGAAAAAAAAACACCGACCATAGACCGCATTTGCCGATCCCCGAAATGCATCTCATCGGTGCCGCCATTTCAATCCGGGAACTTTTACCAGCCTCAAGTCGAGCAGAACTAAACAACATATGGTTAGGAGGTAACAAAAAATACCAGAAACTTACCCTATCTGTGACGTGCATTATGTAGACTGTGTAAGTTTTTGTCCTGACAGGTGGCACACAAGTAGGGCAGCGTTAGCGATCACCAAAAATACCACGTTTTGTCGTGAATTTCAAAACACCAGTGCCGCGATTGATTTTTGTTCCATAGATATTCTTCTACATTTTTGTAAGATTTAACTTTCATGAGAAAAGGTATTTGTATGTTAATTTTTAAGGAGGCTGTTCGGCAACGCGAAACAACACAAAATTTTTTTGTAAAACATGACCTCTGGTACAGTTCCCCGGAGTGGAAATGGGCACCGAATGAGATGAATTTCGGGGATCGTGCCACATGGTCTATTGTGATACCAAAATTGGCATGAAAAAAGGGGGTCAACTTATGTTACCAGGGAGGCTGAATATGAGGACCGGTGTTTGCGGGGCCATTGTGTCCCGTATGGTGCATTGTGAGTGTCTAGGAACAAAACGAGCTTGAGGTAAAATAACATGCATTTTTAAAGGGGCTGATGTTCCGGATCGTCTTGGGACCCCTGATTTACCGGAAGTAGTATCGATTTTGATATCAGATGAAAAGGCCGTATTTTCTCAATTTGTCGTCCTGCAAATTTGAGCCTCGATCCATGTCATTCAAGTTATAACAAAAAAACCGCCGTTTTAGTGGTTAATGACCACTTTATTAGCACAGTATTTGAAAGGGCGTTTTGCAACATGCATTTATGCGTCTACCATCAAAAAGCCGCAGTTTGTTTACCACTGGTACTTGATGGGGTGTATGTGCAAGTGCAGGCTCTCATATCAAGGTAGAGAACACAGACCACATAAATCGAAACAGACCACCTTAGATGGCAACAAGCAAAAGATGCAGTTTGATTTTGAACAGGCATTAGATATTCACCATAGAAAGATTTGCAAAAGATGAGCAGATAGAAAAAAAGACAAGGGCAACGAGCTTCAAGAACTAAGAAAAAGATGAAGACAACTTTCGAAGGATGGTGAACGAGAACCTGGCAATGAGCCTCGACCGAGCTGCTGATATCAAGCAAAGGAAGGAACAAATGGAAGTACTTGTAAGAATTTGTCGTAGAAGTAATGATGTAACCATGCATGACATGATTTGTTGCACTGATATTGGGTCCAGAGAAACTGTAGGGCACACCCTCTTAGCAAAGCTCCATGCTGTAAGCCCTGTGGGATTTTTTTTGACCCATTCGTGGGGCAACAAACCCAATTTTGTGGTACTTCTACAGTGAATTGATTTTGTAGCAATCCAGGTAGAAATACATGCATGTAGGAGAGTCTGTGTGTACTAGATCTTTCCTTTTTGTGTTGTCTGCAAGAAGACATACAGGGTCGCTTTGGTAGTGTATGGGTGTGTCTGTGGTAAAAATGTGGTCCCAAATGGTTTTCTTTTTTTTTTTAATTAAATACACATATACACATGCAGAGAAAACAAGAACCACACGCTGTATCATATAAGCAAAAACACTATCTAGCAAAAGCTACAGATCATATACATTTTAAATAAATAAATTCCTCCATATTTGCCATTTACTTTGGTAATGTTGATGGTCTAAATTTTTCAGGAAAATATATTTCTCAAGTTTAAAGTAATTCTCAATTTCTTTCTGAAGGGGGATAAAAGAGGGGTATGAATTTTGGCATCTTTTTCTATAAATATAAAATTTTGTTATAAGAATAATCAGATTTAGCACACAATTATTTTGATTTAGGCCTGTACCAAATAATTTATGTATTGCACTTAAATTTATGGAAAGACCAACTTTTTGTAAACACCAAATATGCAGTTTTCCCCAAATAGGTTTAACCATTTTACAATTTACAAATAAATGATGTATGCTTTCAGGTTCATCATTACAAAAAGTACAGTTGTCATTATTCATCTGGTTGATTAAATGCATATATGTATTAGTTGTCAAAATTCTGTTGATTAATATATATTGAAACCAGCGTAATTTAACATCCATAGTACATCGAAATGTTGTCAGGCAATACATTCTCCATTCGTTTTCTGAGAAATCCATATTCAATTTACTTTCCCATTTTGCTTTTGATTTTGGAGATTTTGAACTTGTTAATTGATTACATATAGCTCTGCAGCCTCTTTTATCCTTTAAAATGAAGCTTGTATGGAAAGGAATAAAAGGTTTTTGCAAAGACATCAGTACAACATTTGTATCACTAATTTTTTTGTAATATTCTTTAATTGCAAGGAGTACACTATTTAGTTCTAGAAAATTTAATTTTAAACCAAAGATTCTTTCAATTTCATGTATTTTCAAGAAACGGTTTTCAGTGGGGTGAATAAGATCAGAAACGAAATGAATATTTGCCTTGTACCACTTTTTGTAATTGATTTCTTTTCCACCAATTCTGATATTTTCATTACTCCATATAAGTGATTTCCAAACCTCTTCAACTGTGTGAGGAGGACGTTTCTTTTTTACTTCAGACCACACTAAAAGAACATCCTTCCAAAACATATCAGTTGAATTCCTAGACATTTTCTTTGTAAAATTTGAACCCCTTCCCAAATCTAATATATCATTTATATCAGTCAATTTGGAAAAGAGAATCATACATTTACGGTCCACATTTCCACTTAAAATTCTTCTAATCCACGTGCATTTTAAGGCTTGAAAGAACAGGTCTACTTTAACTACTCTTAAACCACCCTCGGCATAATCATATGACAACTGATCCCTACTAATTTTTATCTCGTGTACCTTTCCAAATAAAATTATATAGCTGCTTTTGCAATGTCTTAATAAAATCTATTGGTGGGTTAGGTATAGAAAGAATAAGAGAGTTGAATTTAGGAATAAGTAGGGATTTTACTATGGCTATACGCCCCATAACTGTTAATTTTCTCTTAGACCATTGTTGCATCAAACTGATAACTGAATCCATTGTTTTAGTGTAATTCATATCCACCATTTCTTCCAAATATATTGAAAAATACACTCCCAAAACTGAAAATCTACCATCTTCTACCCAATTTAAATGTTTCCTCGTTATACTACGATCTGTTTTTTTTTGGGGGGGGGCAGTTTGAACCAATATACACAACATTTGTTTTATCCTCATTAATTTTCAACCCGGATAATCATTCAAACAAATCTAGTGTTTTCAACGTCTGAAGCAGACTTTCATCACTTCCATTTAGCATTGGTCCCAAATGTTGACCATAAATATAATTGCTTGGTGTTTCCACATAATGTGTGCACATTTTCATGATACACTCCAGATACTTGCATACACTCCAGAAAGCATAGGTATCAGCAGGATCAAATGGACCATGGCATGCGTTTGAATTGCAATTCAAAGCAAAAAGCAAATAAATAAATAAAATTGACTGACCAACCCAACTTTTGGCACTTAATGTGCAATGGAACAATTTTTTAAAGCATAACAGCATCACAAAAGTATCTGCATTGCTAATTTTACATTAGCAATTATTACACCTCATGAATATTCATGAACATAATCATGCTATTTCATTGGCTGATTCCTATTACGCGAACTATTTCTCTGGGGAAGTAAATTGAACATTTTCCCTACAACCTCGTCCCCAGAGTCACAGTGAGGTGTAATAAAACAAATACTACATGGTTTATATTGGAAAATAGGGAACACTTATTATCCCTTGGTACGGCTACGGCCCATCACCCCTCAACCCTTCGTAGCCACTAAATCAGGAAAATAGTGTGTCCTATTTCCTCTTACCATGTATATAGTATTTGTATATATATACTTCATTAATAAATTTAAGAGATTGTTTATGGTTGAAATCTATCACGTGATTCAAAACAGTTCAAACTAGACAAGTGAGAAATCGGAGCCCCAGCCGGTAAATAGTACCCTTAAGCCCCGCCCACCCACCCGTAAATAGTCTATTTTTCAAAAGTACTATTTACGGCTCAAAGGTACTATTTACAGCGCTTAATTCGCATAACTTACTTCGATCGCGTAGCGCGTCTGCTTTTGCGCGTTAGGGGATTGCATGATACTACTATATTCATTCAAAGAGATACAATTATTGACGTGAAATTTATTGAAGGAAAAGTGCAAAATATATTTTTTTAAGTGTTAACTGGAAATTTAATAATGAAGTATTATAAACAAATATATACGATCATATTACATACTTGTTTAAAACCTATGGCCCCTGGGACTAAATCAGTCTTTTTGCTTCGGGGCTCGCCCCTCAGCCAACAAATAGCACGAATGTAGTAACCTCGAGGAACCATAGTTTTAACCAGAGCTCTCATGGTCAGTATATATTTGCTATACTTGTACATTGCACTAAACCACAAACTTTAATATAAACATCTTCCGGGTACCAGACATATATCCTAATAAGGTTGTGTTTCTTCATGTTACCCAGGAGAGAACAAGGCGTCGTAATACATGGAGAGAGCAAGACATGAAGCATTGAGAAAGTCTTGCAGCAAACAGTCTGAGTAAGTACCGACTTCCCATCAGTAACCTAGAGTTACCTTTTTGGCCCCCACAACACAATGTGTGGGCTAATTATCACGTACACACTTCTTCCAATACAATTTACAAATGAAGAGCGCTCATTACTGAATGGTGACGTCATATTTGTGATACAGCTTGGGGAGATTTTGGAAATTCTGCAATATGTGTTCATGACGTTCGAGAGACTTTTTAGACCTCAGGTGATCAAAATTATATGCGCAATGATAATGGGAAAATCCGGTATGGTCTCGGCTATCGGAAGCTGAAAACAGAATTTAAATAAGACTTTCCGTTGTTGAGTGTTGGTGTTGTTTTTATTTTAGTAACGTTGCGCCATGAGTCAATCCCGGAAATTGAGGGTTGAAAAGTACTCCTAAATAATCGTAGATTAGGCGATATAACGTGACTAGTGAGATTAACTATCTGTGTCGGTATACTTAGATCATTCCTAACACCCCGTGTCATCCATTGCAAGGGCATTTAGTTTTTAATAAGGTGACAAGCAAATATGGCATGCTATTTTCCGGCAGTGTACAGTTTGAACTGGGAAATGCAATGGAGTATGATTGCTGTCAATTTATAAGCGCCGGAACCGTGTTTGTGGGTGCGGTCAAGCATGGTTTTGCATGACACGTACATGTACAACACACATATTTAACTAACTGCATCGTTTGATGTGATACTTAGTTTCATATTAGTCGCAGAATTAACTACACTGCGCGAATGTGCCATCGGTGACCTAGTGTCAGTGACTTATCCCTAGAATATTCGATCAGGCTTCATAGAGAGGTTTGTTGTGCGTATGTTATAATAACCACATGTGGGGCGGGGTTGGTGGGCAGCAGGGTTCACAATAGTGTGCTTTTTTGCGTCTATGACGCTCTTTTTTCAGATGTGGATGCACTTTGTCTAGATAGAGTAAATTTTGTGTCTTTGTGATGCAACAAAATAGCTCACTTAAAACTACATAATAAAATCACAGAGTTTGATTCTAGCCACATGCCACCGGGGGGCTATTGTATATTTTCATTTAAACAATAATTATTCTGTTACTATTAATTACATGTTCACAATCTGAAATAAATATGGCTTAAATTTGACTGTATTTATGGTCTTTTTTGATTCGTGCACGAATCCTACCAACGCCGCGCGCTGAGGGTAGACCACATGTCCGCTCGTTTTAGTAGACACATATTTCACTAGTTTAAAGTTTTAGTTTTAATTACCACCAACCGGCACCGCCGATTGTTATGCTCGCTTTTTTGCTCATCGAGCCAACACTTCACAGGAAACCAAATATGAATTCATATTCAAAAAAGATGTTCATTTACCGCTAATTGAGTGATAAATAAATGCCGCCAAAAGCCTCCATATGCATATATGGTTGCGTTCTGTTACCAAATATGGGTGTTCTACAGTCTGAGAATAGTTTTAGAATTCGTCACAGTACTCCCTCTGAAAGCGCCTATACCTCATGCAATTCCATCGGTTACATACGAGGGTGTAACGTATCAATGGAAGAACTACCGTGTCAGGGCTCTAGCCATTGGCATGTTTTCATCGCAAGTAGATAAAATTTCCACACGTTTTTCATTTCATAATGTACTTCACCCAAATAAAGAATTTAGTTGTCAATATTTGATCGTTCATAGTGGATACAAGAGGGCGTTGGTTTGTGCAGAAATAAGGAAAAAGGAGTAATTTGTGGGGCCACTTAAGAAATGAGAGAGTAATTTTTAGATCACTGCTGTTTTGATTGTGTGAGTGGTAATCCCAAAGATATCTTTGGTGATACCACAATAATCTAAGGACAGATGACAACTCCCCCTATTTTTTTGTGTAACGGAAGTGGATGTTCATGGTGAGGGCGCTGCCAAGCGTCAGTAGGTAATACGAAAACAAAACAATCTCGTATAGCATACGTGCAGAAGCGATGGCGAGTAGAATCGAAAGTTAGTGTTCAGCATCTTTATTGCTCAATCACACCCCCAAAATATGCTAAAATGTTCATGTTCTTTTTCGATTCCCTAAGAAAATTAGTTAATTGGGCTTGACAAATGAACTGTTTGGGAGTGAAAGTGAGTGCACAGTGTTAGTTAGACTGGCCGATGCACTATATGCACGCGTTTTGTCTCAATGACTGTCAAAACTTCTAGACTCATTGAAACTTTTAGGTGATATAGGTGATGGTAGACTTTAGAAAAGTAGGAGTAAGACTTCATTTTCCATAAAATACGATTGACAATCTAAACATGTGGGCTAGGTAATGATTGATTGAATTATTGTTGTGCACTTGCAAATGCATAGTGCAAAATGGAAATCGGGAAGCCTTTATTTAGTATTTTTTTAAAATTGACGAATCCTTGTTGTTCAATGGGGGGAGGAGGATGAAAAGAGTTCCATATGCCCCCACTCCATGATTGAGGGTAAATAAAGTGTAATAACGCAAACTATCACAAACCATTGCCTTGAAATCTAAACGGGTCTCCCCCGTGTACATGTTATATCTGAATGAAATCTAAGATATGGATAAAATGGGTCACAATGTGGTTTGGAACTTTGAGAAGTGAACTTAGTGCCCCCGATACCTCCCCTATTTTTCCAAAATAAATGACACTATTTTTTGATATATCATTGAAAGAAAAAGAAAATATTTTCATTTTAGTTTTCTTGTTTTTTTGTATATTAAATCAATTTGGATATAGTTGCGTTTAAACCTATGGAAAAAACTAAATTCTCTTTTCCCCCAAATTCCGCAAAAGGGGCAAAATTCCATTGTTTTTTTTGCTCTATTTTATTAATAAAGGGAAAATGTGGAGAATCTTTCACAAAAAGTACTCTCTTTGGGAATAAGAGTTCAAAAGGACGGGGGGTGCAAGGACCACTGGGTTCCATTGTGCTATTCCATAAAAAAATAGCCCCCACCCCATAGAGGCGGCGCCGGAATCCCAGACTTTTTGTCACTTGGAATTCCAGACTTTATGTCTAATATGGGGTGGGAATTCCGCCATGCATTTTAGGGTTAGAAAGGGTAACGTATTCCATCCAGTGTTGTTTAATTACGATTTTCATCAGAGAAACTCCGAAAAAAAATCAATATTTTCAACACTTTCTATATCCCTAACCAATAATCCTCTGGGATTTCCAATTGTTTTTTTTACAATTTGTTATTAGGAATATTCCTGGAATTTTACGGGAGGTAGTGTCTGGAATTCCTGGTACTTTACGGAAGGTAAATCGTCTGGAATTCGATATTCATGGAAGGATAGCGCATGACTTCCAGATATTTTGTGAACAAAAAATTGCCTCTATGGGGGGGGTGGACCTTTTTTTCTGGAATAGCATTCTTTCTTAAAAAAAAATCCAGGTTTTCGAAATCCCACACTCGAATAAATCCTTGCACTAGTCTACAGATTTCGATGACTGCAGTCGAGCCTAAGTTTTAAATGTCATATTTCAATACTCTTTATTTCATCACAAAGGTATCTGAAAATAAAGAAATACCAATTAAAATTAAAAAAAAAAAAAAAAAAAAAAAAAAAAATATATCTTTTAAGTTTACAGCCACGTTACCTAAAACTGGAAAACCACCACTACAAATTTATTATTCCCATTAGGGTTTGTGATTATCAAGATTTAAATTTAAAATGTGAAAATCAATTTCAAACTTATGATCTATTTTAATCTTTCAATCTATAATCAATTTATATCATTGGCAAGAGTTGGTTCATAGCTGCCACCTGGTACCCAATTAACGTAGACCCAACTAGTTTCTTTGTTAAAAAAAGAAAGGAAAAAGGAATGGGGTGCCAAAGTCCGGTCACAAGTCACAATGAACATGTTGTGCTGCGCTCATTTCATTCCCAACAAGTGCTCATTATAAGCATAGTGAGATGACTAAATGTATAAAACTGCCCAAAATTAGAGATCTAGCTTTCACTATATTATTATAAATGTTAGTTTTATAGCAAACAACCCCTTTTTTCATTTTCCCTATTTCTCCACTCTGTCTCAATTTCAAAAATGCAATATTTGCTTCTGTCACGTCAGCCGCCTCGTCGGCTTAGTTTACCTCTTGACCATGTCTGCGCTATCCCATGTAGTGATTTTTGATGACGTAGCAACGTTACAACAACAAAACACAAAAACATACATCGTTCACCGTGTATTTTAGGGCGGAGTGTGCCGATCTTGGTTAAGAATAGATTATCTTGGTGATACAATGATCGGTGATGTACTCTAAGTACCTCGCTCGTTTGGTGATACGATCGTCCACATTGTGCCAGTGTTACAAACACTAATTCCGATCTCTGTTGACCGATACATACCACATACACACAAACCAGTTTGTGTCCAGTTTTTTGGGCACTTTTCGGGACATTTTGTTGAAAGGCTAGAAGAAGCCGCCGAGAAACTTCGAAGTAAGGCCCTGTCATCATGATTGTTAGTATGCCCTTCCAAATGATGGGCAAATTTCTGCCGTAACGAGTATGTATGTTTAGGCCATGAAGAATGACAGAAAGCTTTAGATTTGCGTCCTCCGGAAACGTTTTTTTGCGTCCCTGAACTAATGTTCATCGTCCAAATTCCCTGGTGTGTTCCATAGTCCGTCCGTCCGTATGACTTGGTTATCCTTTTTTAAAATGCCTCTGCAGGCTAAAAACGCTATCCCCGATTTACTTCAAATGATAGGATGATGAGTGAGGTGCCGCAATACTTTTGGCTGCTTATTTGCATGACTCTTAACCTTTTTTAAAATGCTTGCAGCTAAAAATTCATGAAATTTTAATTTGCTTATTTGCATATGTTTCAGACTTTCTGGTAACCTTTTTGAATGCTTTGGGGCTACTGCTAATCTCATTTTACTTCAAACTTGATAGGATTTATAGAGTTGTGCTGCAATATATTGTAGCTTTTGGGTTTAATTATTTTGCATATTCATGACTATAATTTGCTTATTTGGCCGGGATCCCAAAATACCCCGTTTCCCTTCAAGGCCTTGTGTGTAATTATCTTGGAGTGCCGTAAGGTGTATAATGATGTAACTTGGTGGGAAGGAATCGGGTTAAAAAAGAGTTCTTGACCTGATTAGATGTTGGGCATACTTCGAGCAAATTAACATTGCAAATAGAGCTAATTGATAGCAAAAGCAGCATAATCACTATATTTTTAAAAATCGGTACATCGCTAACAAAATCCCTTCAAAACTGGGCACGAAACGCCATTTAGGTGCGCATCGTCTTTGCATTTGAAAGTTTCCTATACATGGATCTTGAGTATGCAAACGAGCTAATTAAATGTGCATAAATTGCTGTACGCTAAAATGGTACAAGCGAGATGCCAAGATTCCCTTTTGCTACATTAAAGAACTACTACTATGCCATCCATCTTGTGTGTGAATCATATTGAGGGGAAAAGTGGGTGTTGGGGAGGAGGCATGGTGGGGTGTAAGTGTCGGGTTGGGGTGCGTCGGGGAGATTGTGGGGTTCAATTGGCGAGGGGCAAGGGTGACCTGTCATTTGCCCTTGGTGACTTTGTGTAACCTTGGTGACCTGTTGACCTTGTGACTTCTTGTGACCTTGGTGACTCTTCTTTGGTCTTGGTGACTTCTTGTGACCTTGGTTGAACTTTGGTGACCTTGGTGACTACCATGTGACCTGGTGACTTCGTGTGCCTTGGTGACTTCGTGTGACATTTGGTACTTTCGCAGTGACCTTGGTGAACTTCGTGTGAACCTTTTGTGACCCCATGCCGACCTTATACCTCACATGAACCTTGCTGACCTCACATCACATTTAGCCCATTCACAATCGGTGTTCGGGGAGCATTCGGGGGCAATGCACTGGGGAGGGGTGGGTGGTCGGAGGGTGCAGGGTGGGGTGCGTCAGGGGAGGGGTCGGGGTGGGTCGGGTTGTGCCTTGGTACCGTCGTGCGACCCATGTGGACCTTTGTGCCCCCATGTGACCTTTGTTACCCCCATGTAAAAAATCATTTAATATAAACAAAGAAACGAAAAATAACAATTATCGTGACGGTCGTAAATGGCCGGGAGCGGATGAGGGGGCTTCACCGTAGTGAAAACACAGGGCTTCACCGCAGTGAAAACAACCAGGTAAAGCCCAGGGAATCCCCGTCGCGTGAAAACAAGGTGCGCAAAAAAAATCAAAACTCGATCAGACTACAACTACAATAGGCCCCGAAAACACTAATCAATACGCAGTCCATTCCATCATTACAAAATTAAAGGCCGTCTTTTATTTGGAAAGGGCATTGCATCAGTTACCAATTACCATTCCCTTCAGGGTCATTCCAAACCGGGCTGCAAAGTAGACGGTTATCACAAACCCACCAAACCGACATGATTGCAGAACGGTATCCCACGGGCGGTGACCGCTCTTGTTTAGTTCACCTATCCCTCTCTCATCTGTCCCAAAGAGTAATCAAGATACCTCCAGAGTTAGCTTTGGGAGTTTATGGTCATCAGGGTAAACTTTTCAATATTGCCCAGTCTAGGTTTGGAATTGGTTGGTAGGATTGTTTACATTGTGTAAACACAGTGCTACCAAAACTGTTTAAAACTTGACATTAGGTAATCTGTAACGCATAAAATTGGAAGTAGACACCCACTTTAAACCGTAGGGAAAACAATTTGCATCCAAGAAGACACAATATTTTCAAAAAACTGGTGAACCCTGGTGGCGGATTTTCAGCAAAAGCATTAATCCACTCTAGAGACTAAAACCAATTCCCAATGAACTTCTGAAACCGACATGACTGATTGAACATGAGGGAGGTCATGTGCCGGTATTTTATTTTTGCTCGGACAAGTTACAAATATTAATGAGGCTGGTTATTGCATATTTTTTTGACAAATAAAAGCATAATCCACATACGACAATGGATTTACCACTGAACTTCTAAGCGTTGCATAGGTATAGAACATGATAATGGGTCATGTGCTGTATACTTTGTGAGAAAGGTATGAATATTAATGAGCTTAGTTGCATATTTTAAAGAAAATTAATCCACTCTACAGACTACACTGAGAAGTCACAAAACTTCTAATTTAGCACTGGCAAATAAACTGGGCTGATATAATTTTTGGAAGGTTATGAATATTAAGTGAGCTCATTTGCAGATATTTCATAAGATGTGATTAACCACAGTAGTGGGGGCCATCTTATTACGCATCAGCATAATGTCTGGTGGTTGGGGGGAAGGGCACGGAGTCAACACAGATGAGATATGTCAAGAATATAATTCTTTCCTCAACTCTATTTTTGTTAGTATTATCCCAAGAACTTTGTGAAAAATATCCAGTCGTATGTGGCAATGCTGATTTGGAGCATAACGATGCACTCCGATCATCCAAATTTAAAAAAAAGAGTGTTTGAAAACAAAGTTCTTAGGGTACTAATAGATTACAACATAACTTATAAGCAACTACTGAATGGTATTTTCACAAACTATATCAACAAAAAATTGGAAAAGTTAAAAGCTGAAATATTATGTACCTACAACCGTATTTTATGTTCTGTATATTGTACTTATCTTGCCGTATTTTAAAATTATGCTATTTTAATATGGAAATACTTTCAAAAATGTCCGTAGACATTATTTAAAAGCTCAAAAATGGGCTCTCCGCACTGTTTCCGAATAGCCATATAGAGCCTATGTTCCATTATTTTTCAAAAATCACATATTCCTAACATCTTTGACATGTAAATAGAATTGGTGGTTATTTAGTGTAAAGTACAAGCACAAATCAGTTGCCAACTACCTTTAATGGATATTTACTAGACGCTATGACGTACACAATTACACCACAAGAATATAATTATAATTTACTCATAATAGAAGTAGTTTCAGATCATCTGTATCAGACATTTGGACCTACCCTTTGGAATGCACTGAATCAAACACTGAAGCAATCAAATTCAACTAAACAATTTTCGAAATAATTATAAAAACAACTTATTTTTAAGCTAATACTAATTTGGGGATATTCTGGAGCATTCAAGTCGTGTATTTTGAAAGTTTTTGAGTATGAATTTAATGTTCACTGGTTTTTTCATTTGATATCTTTATGTGTAACTGTTGCTGTTAAGGGGGTGGGGTCCTTCCTGGCCTTTTTTGCCTTTTGACCACCTCCTCCATAAATGTGTTTTTATAAATGTCTTGTGTTTTGTTTGAGTATTTGTTTTTTTATATTATGGAATAAGTTGATTCTGATTCGATCCTGTGGTCAAATTAAGTACTTTGTAGACAACATTTTTTTTCAAACTTAATTTTTCCTCTCTTACTTGTGCATTTTTGACCCCTATTTATTTTGGGGTTCGGGCAGTGCCAGGGGGAAAATCATAGGAGGGGTGAAACATTAGAGATGTAATTCATAAGGTAAAAAACACTACTTTTTTGCAATTTATTGCTTAAAACCCACTTTTTATCTTAAATTTTGAAACTCGTGGGTGGGGTGTTCCCTTTTGGCCTTTTGACCACCTCCTCCCTAAATTGTGTTTTTAAGAAAATGTCTTTGTGATTGTTGATGTATATGTTTTTTGTATATTTATGGACAAACGTGTATTTCTGATTCTGATCCTGTGTCAAATAAGTACTTGTTAGACAACATTTTTCTTTCAAACTTACGTTTTCTTGTTATTGTGCATTTTGACCACTATTATGTTGCGGTCATGGCAGTGCCATGGTAAAAATCATAGGAGGGGGGGGGGGGGGGGGGGGGGGTGAGGTGGAAACATTAGAAGATTAATTCATATAGTTAAAAAAACCCTACTTTTTTGCATTTATTGCTTACAACCCCTGTTTTTCTTTAATTTGAAACTCTTGGGGTGGGGTGGGTCCCCTTTTGGGCCTTTGCCCACTACTTTCCGGGACGGGGACTATAAAATGGGCTCCGTCCGTGTGTCGGTATGTCCGTGTCCGTTGCCGTGGAAAATGTTTTAACCTGTATGTCTGTGATAAAAATGTTAACCTGGAATGTCTGTGATAAAAATGTTAACCCTATGTTGCTTGGATCTTGAAACACGTATATCGGCACAACAAAAGCCTTCGCTACATGACAGTCCATCATGGCATGCATCGTGTTTGCAATTGGAAAATGCGTGGGCCCATGCGGTAGGTATGCACAGGAGCTAATAAATATGCATAATAATCTGTAATCGCTAAAACGGTACACATCGAACACCCACAAAATTCCTTCGCTACATGATGTCCATGGCATGCAATCGTTTTTGCAATTTGAAAATGCGTGGTACATGCGGGTTAGGTATACAAATGACTAATTAAATTGCATATAACGGTATCGCTAAAAACACGGTACCATCGAACACACACATTCTTCGCTACATGATAGTCCCTGGCATGCACGTTTTTTGCAATTTGGGGAAAGCATGTGATATATGCGGCCAACGGCTTAAGTATGCAAAGGAGCCTAATTAATATGCTAAATTGCTGTATCTCTGAACGGTACTCGGATAGGCAAAATTCCTTCCCTACCACGAGACTACTAATGTTGGGGATGAGGGTGTTGAGGTGTTGGGGAGGGGTGGGTGTTGGGGAGGGGGTTGGGTGTGGAGAGTAGGGGTGTTGGGGAGATGGGGGTGTTGCAGGGTGTTGGGGGGGTTGGTAATTGCGGGGTGTTGGGTGGAGGGATTTTTGTATTCTTGGGTGTTGAGAAGGGGGTGGGGTTTTGCGATGGATGACGGTGTTTTGCGGGGTGTTGGGAAAGGGAGCCGTGTTATAGAGTATTGGAGTGGGGTTGGGGTGTTGAGGGGTGTTAAAGGAGGGGGTGGGGTTTGCGGGGGTGTTGGGAGTAGGGTGGGGTGTTGGGGAAAATTTTTTGTGTGGGGTTTTGTGGGGAGTTGTGGGGTGTTTTGGGATGGTGTGGGGTTTTGCGCGTTTTGGGGAGGGGGTGGAGTGTTTCGGGGTATTGGGGTGGGTAGGTGTTTTGAGTTTTGCATTTATCGGCATGTTAGTGATCGCAACCTTCCGGCGGGACATATTTTACCAATCGCGTAAATACGAGTTCGCTCTTGTTTTTCCTATAATAGGTATGCTGTAATTTTTACATACCTGTAGGAAAGAAATCACTTCCCAATTGTTTGGCGCTATAAAAGCCCAATTTCTTTTTCCTGAGTTGTGATTATTTCATTGTTTTGTCAACAAGCGGATATGAGTATATGCGTTGTTTTCCATTCGTCTGAGGCATGATCGAGCTGAGAGGAGTTTATCCAGATCAAACACAACACAGAACCAACAACTACATTAACCAAAGGTTGGTGATGTTTCAGAGGAAGTGCTAGATCAATCCCATGAGCCATATGGTTTAAATCTTGTACTTAATGATGTCATGTGCCCGGGGTGGACACTGACCTAAAATGTAGAAGGGTATGTTGTGTCCGTTAGCAGAAAAAGAAGCCCTCTCCCAGTTGCCCCTCTTTCTCTGCAGTCGTCTTGCTACTTGAAGGACTAAAATCAGATTCGTCAAAGCCGCGTGGAAAGCCGTCGGTTGTATGGCTCAGAACGTGGACAATCAGCCAAAAAATGGAAGATCGTATAACGGGTGCTACACTCAATTTACAAAGTGCTTGACATCAGTTTGGAAGGATTCAATTCCAACACGCAAAGTATACGGTGAATCCCTCCCTCCAATATCTTCAAATCAACCCGCACGCCGTTTCGGTTTGCTGGTCACTGCGATTCCGCACCAACCGACCCCCATCTCCCAACTTTGATTTTTCTGGGTCCCCCCGGGTTGGGAAATCAAGCAGAGGCTGAAGTAACCCTTCAGTACACTGACACCATCAGAGCAATCTCACATCTAGATCTACAAGAGATCCAGTCTATCATCGCATTCAGTGATATCGCTGGCTTCTGTTTCGGTATTGCGTGTGCTTTGTAAATATAGCACGGGAATAAAGATGGTAACTCCCATGATTGTTGTACAGTCGTCACATTTGTCGGAATAATCTGGGATTTTTCGCACTGATAAACTCCAATACCAGAAACTATCTGGTACTTTATTTAGGGTATTTCATTATATATGTGCCGATAGATTTAATTGCCAATACATCCTTTAAGGCCCCTATTTTGCCACACAGAACCTTGCAAATTTGTATCTCCATGGAGTTACAATTTGGGAATTTTGCCAAAAAATGTAAAATATGGGATTCCCATGGTGTTTCATGGTTAATGTGCCTTTCCTTCCCCTGGGCATTTGGGATATGCTTAATCTGGATTATAAAAACATTGCAAGTAATTAAAAAACATGTACGTGTCCGGATGATTTCACGATTGAATACAAAGCCGGGTAACTTAATTCAACCATTTATGGTGTTAGAATTGTATTTTTCCTTGGGGCCGCAAAATTTGGCGTCTTCAATGTTATTAACAGTACATGGGTTTATACGAACAAAAAATGATCGTGTGCACGATAGAAAATTAACAGTAACTCCCAGCTGCAGTCACTGAAGACACATATGAATGCATGTGATCCAGAGCTACTGGACTCGCTTATAACTGGTACAGTCACAATTTATAACCCTTTTTATTTTGTGATTGCAGAGAGAAGGAATTAATTAAGCAGATCAAGAAATCAACAAACAAGAAGCGAATCATAATGAATTGGAGAATGAAGCATCATGTAATGGTCCATGGGAGAATATCACAAGAGAGGGCAAAGAACAAGCCACCACATCGCTACAAACAGAAAGCAGCAAGCAGTCATGAAGGCGATCCAGGAGAGAATACACAGGAACTAATGGATAAGTAAGTACTGATCTATATAGGCAGAGAATGCTCTGAGAGTAGATCCTAAGGTAAGGCACCGGAGTTTTTTTTGCGCGATTTAAACCAAATGCGCGGACCGTATTTTAAAATGCGCGAACATGTGTGAGTTTTAAGTCAAAAATCGCGAAAATGCGCTTCTTATGTTTGCCCTGCTAGTCAACCAGGAACAACGAAAAGCTTTCTTGCAAAACAAATGCTCAAACTTTCCAAGTTGACAACCTATTTCTTACTTTTTTTGCTTTCTCGCTGAAAATACCAAAGCACATCATTACCACCTGTTATTTTTCCCTTCTTATTTCCGAATAAAATATTGAATCAGATGTCGATGGCCACGCCGCGGGTTGAGGCCTTTGCATACATCCCCCGAGAATACTTATACTTTGCATCTTGGGCATGGGGAATCCCCGGCCCCGGTCTCCTCCGTGATGACGGTGATCGCGTGACGGGTTTTCCACTCTGCCCCTGAATGTGTGGGGAGGTGTTTGTTTTCATCCTTCCGCATCCATACCGATTTCCCGTCCGGAAAAATACCTTCCTACCGCGGCCAAGTCCGAATTTGGTTAATTCCGAAGAGATTATCCATGAGTAAACCAATTATGAACAAAGACCCGATGCCGCGCGTGATATGCTTGATAGCATTCATCAATATTATTGTTTAATGCACCGAGCGCAACCGTATCATGACGCTTAAATGGAAAATAGGTCGGGTCCTCTGTGTTCAACTATCAAGGTTAAGTTAGGGGGTTCCTACTCCGATTATTTATTTATTACATTTGGACCTATTTTGCACTTAAATGTAAGCTTGGTGAGTCATCATTTTCGCCGACGTTTGCATAATAATGATTTATATCATTTTGTGTTTTTTTTTGCAAATTAACATTAAAGAATGTTTTTTTTCAAAATCGTGAAAATTCGCGCTGGACCAACAAAATCGGTGATAGACCCAAAATTTGTGTGATTTTTTGCGCTGACGCGCAAAACTCCGTGACTAGTCCTGAGTAAACCTTGGGAAAACAAAGAGAAGTGTCCATCTCAACTCTTTACAAGGGGTGCGTCCATTCCGACCCTTGACAGGATAGAATCCATCCCCCATCCTTGACAAGGGGTGTCCATTCCTACTATTAAAAGGGATAAAACCATAAAGGGATAATCTTCGCAACACGGGGTGAGTTTCCACCCCAACCCGTTGACAAGAAGTGTGTATATCCATCCCATATCCCTTATGACAAACCCGGGTTGTGGTTTTTAGCATTATCTCCTAGCACAAAATCTTAACATATCCAGCTCCCGTGCAGTATCTGATTTGAAATAAGGTTTGTTCTCTGTCCTCCTTTTTAACCCCCCCGTATTGACTATTTACATTCAGAGTCAAAGGTGAAAAATGCAGAGAAAAATACTTCAGAGAAAGAATTGCTTAAAAGACTACAAAACCAGAACACATTCAGTTGAGAGACGCAGAAGTCAATCAAGATCAAGGGAGATAGCCAGAGTATCAGCTGAACTCAGGGACAATATTCGAAAGGCCGTATTCAGTGTTAAAGAACCTTGTTCTTTTAGGGACCTCAGGGGTGAATCCAGGAATTCTCAAATGGGGGGGGCCGCTTATGTGTCACTATTTGGCACATGCCTACACAATTCTTAAAACCACATTTCGGGTCGGTTTTGGAATTCTGAAAGTGGGGGGGGTTGAAATTATTTGTTTTTTTTATTTTTTTGTTTTTGTTTGGGTGTTTTGTTGGGGGGTTTTGTAGGGGGGGGTTTTATGTTTTCTGTGAGGGTTGTTTTGTTGGGTTGTGGTATTTTAGTTGATGTGTTGGGTTTGATGGATTTATAGTTTTTTGTGTGAAGTCTAGTATAGGATAGGCGTGTGTCTTGCAAGCATTAAACACAACAAAGTAACATACTGTTATAGTGCTACGGCAGTGACCTGGGTGCCCCTGCAACATTGTTCTAGATCCATACAGGGCGCCATGTTGCACTGTGTCAGCAAAAAATGGCGTTTTTTCCTGTTTTTTTTTATACGGCGTCCTGTGCGGTACCCTTTGCCCTTCTCTGCAAAAATGGGGTGGGCCCAAATCCTCCCCGGACCTGTTGTGCCCCTTCTATAGTGGCGACTGCAGTCACACAGAACTCCATGTGAGTTTGCAAACTGGATAAAATTGTGATTTTGTGCACAAGTACCTTGTCCTCGTAATGCTTGATAATCAAAAAAATGAATGGAAGGACTGGCTGCGCCCGTTGCATACCCCCAGCATGGATTTCAAGATTTACAGGGAGTAAAAATTTTAAAAATGTTCCCGATTTGTGTTGAAAAAGCACACCATGATATTTGTTTGACTACAAGGATTCAAAAATGGTATACTTTATATACTACTGTGTCTTATAGTTTTGGCGTTGAGGGGTTAATCAACTTAAATTGTTGAAAAGTCATTTTTTTTTTTTTGTGGGGGTTGTACAGGGGTCATAAATTAAAAGTAGCTCCAACTTTTTGTAAAACGTTTGTGCAAATTGTTAGTTTACTCATAGACTGAAATATAGGAACGATTTTTTGAATATTTAGGGGTTTTGGTTATTAACCAAAATGGCATACACAGTCACAGCTGTTTGAAGCTATTGGATTCTGTCATGACTGTGACCTAAGCATCAGATTAGGAAATTTCAATCCTTTGCCTAGGGAAACAATTGCACTACCTAATATTCCCTGAATCCAATTAACTTTTAAAGGGGGATGGTCCGAGTTAATTTATGCAGTTTTTTTTTTTCATCTTGATAGAACGCCCTCCACCCAAAATCCCCATCTGTGAAGTTTCGCACCTGATATTTCAATCCGTTTTTGATGTGACTCTAGAAACGTGATTTTGTGGGCCCCATAGAGTATGTGTAAACTAATATTGGTCGACCAAATTGCAGTATACTTTTGCTCATAACTCCCAAACCCAAATCACATTAGCCCTCAGATTTCACAGTGTGAATGAGAAAAATAGTAGTTTCTTCTGATACCAAAATTTCGCCCACTTCTTCCCGTAAAATCTGAGCTTCTGGGACGAGGCTATTAGCGCTCGCCATGTACCTTAACTTTTGATCCCATTTACAACAACAAATGAACATTGACCTTGTTCACGCATTTTTACAGTTTTGACCCCATACCACCAAAACTATAAGCCATAGCTATTGTAACTATACTTTTTAGACTCTTTGTAATCCTGAGAAACAGAATCATGTTCTTTTCACTATTGGAGCCTTTTAAAATGTTGACACCTATATAACCTTGAAAATCCGCTAGGGGCCATTAAAAGGGGTTTTGACAGCGCTTCCATCATTTTATGATTTCAATGCCTAAAGTGCTTGTTGTAATAATTCGCAATTTTATCCCTAAGGGCAAAAGCAAACTATCTGTTCACTACGGTCCCCTGCTACTAAAAAACGTATGTATCTCCTCTTTATCATAGGCAACCATATTAAAGGTGCCTGTTCCGATTTTTAATCACTTGTGTTTCTCCTACTTGATATTAGAGCCTTGCACTTGTACACACTGACCATCACGTACCATGGGACAACTTGCAGTTTGATGCTAGACCAATATCTAGTGCAACACCCTATTCAGTACTGTGCTAATATTGATGGTTAACCATTAAATGGTACTTTTTTATCTGTATCTTGAGAAAGAAATGGATTTAAAAGCTGAAATTTCTGAACGACAATGATAAAAATACGGCCTTTTATCTGATCAAAATTGATACTACTTCAGGGTAAATCAGGGGGGTTCCAAAGGCTATTGGAACAAGCACCTTTAAAGGGATTAGCAGCGGTTTGCGAGAGAATAAAAAAATTTGGAAACACATTTTTTTAAACTTATAAATCATGGATAAGTGTGTACAATTCCATATACAACTGCTCTAATGTAGAAACAAATCATCAAATAGTGAAAAAAAATGAAGTATTTGAGGAAAATTGTCATACCGTCTCCTGCAAATAAACTTACAGCGATGGCATCTCAAAATCTTCACTAAACAGCTGATTGTGGTTTACACCAGTACAGAATAAACAAAAATCAACATTATTTGTGTTTGAGGTCAAAATGTATTGAGCATAGTGCACAATATCACGCTTAAAATCTGGGATATTCACCAGGGAAGGCTTTTTTATCTCAAGTCGGAATTTTGATACGCACGTATAGAAATTACAGAATCAGATAAAAAGTACTGCCTTGTCTTTAATACACAGATTTCAAGCCAACCACTTGCAGGTTATGCTCGCATATCCATGCCAGTAACAAAAATACAAAAATATGAATTTTTATAATTTTTGCGATGTTTCAGATTAGCAAATCGCTGCCCATCCCTTTAAAGTCTGATTTTATTTTTTTGAATAGGACATTTGACAAGATGGTGCAGCAAGCTGAGTTTGAATCTAAAGTTGGCACTGGACCACAAAGTGCAACCAAAAACTTCTCTAGTGTTGGTCTTTTCTGATACAATTGAACATAAGAACATGGAACCTGATGGAACACTTGAACACCAGGATGATTGGGCAATATCGTAACATACACCGTAGCGGTTTATTCCGTGATGACCTCATGGGGTCTGAAATATGACTATGCCGATGATCGAGGTACCTGCAGTGAACACAAGCGATCAATGGATTGGGAAAAGAGCTTACAGCCTCTGACATTGAGAAGGACATCGCCGGATAAGGAGAGAAGGAGGCCCTCTATAATCATAATAGTTATATTTCACCATCAATTTTGAGTTGGTGTT
>JAMKCH010020066.1:0-36268 GCA_023653785.1 Ophioderma brevispina | reverse complement strand
TTCGATTGAGCCTTAGCTATTTCACCACCGGTCAGGCATGCACACCGTGATATGACAAGCATTATAATGTATATAAAAAACCCCGATTTGTTTGAAAATTTAGAGCGCCCTCTTCTGGAAATCTCTGAGTCAACCGTAATTAAATCATATCATACAGACCAATTTATCCAAATTCATTTTTGAAACAACTGTTATCACATTGGTTTCTACACGAGTTATAATGTTAAATATGATTCTATCAAAAAGAGACAATGTTCATACGTGATTTAAAAAGAAAGAAAGAAGTTGTGTTCATGTCTTAAAGTGTTGAAAAAACTAATTAACCAATTAAAGGTGGGTTACCCGATCATGGTTCGATTTTCTATTAGCCTATGACATTTTCCTTCACATGGAAGCAGATCACCAAAACATCAATTACAAATTTTGATGTAAAATTGGAATCGATTAAGGCCCAAATTAATTGTCAAGCTATGAGTTGCAAAAGTTTGGCGAGGCACGCTGTCGAATTTTCCCACATTTGGACGCCTCAAAACAGGATAATGAGTTAAAGCGGTCCAGCCGTTTGGATCGTAGAAGCAACTATGTGTACTCAATTGGCCTTCTTAGGACAGTGGTGTTAATTAAGGTGGTCGACCACCTTTGTGGACGTTTTCAATAACTGAAAGAAAACCTTTCATGGGCCTTAAATTTCACTGGGGTGATGAAAACATGAACCTTACCAAAATCTCCAGTTTGATGGAATAGTTGGGGAGGACGAGCGGGTCACCCACCTTAAAAAAAGATGGACTCAGCGAACAGGTAAACAAAATGTAATGTGTCTATGGAGAATAAGATACTCCACTTTCAAATGCATATTTCAGATAAGATAATAAAAAGTAGTAGCAAAAGGTGTGTTCCAGTAGGGCGTGCGCATTTTGATTTGGCAGCCATTTGACAGCCATTTCATTTTGTGGTATAATGAAATAAAAATTGATTTTTTTTTAAAACAAAAAATATGTCTCGAGATAGAAAAATTTAATTAAAAAAATAAATGATCCATAAATCGCTATATTGTATTAAACGAATAATTAGCAGTAAAATATGGTTTACACCTGATTTAACTTACCATTTTGTGTCGTTTGAATTATTTATGGGGAACTACTACTAAACTACTAAAAACCCAAAGTTGTTAAACGGTTTTATCCCGTCAACGGGTGGCCGGAGTTCACCCCACAGTCGCAGCCAACCGCCCTATCCTTCCTTCCATTTTCACCGATTCAATGCATCCTCAATCTCAAACCAAACACCTACTCTCCTCCCCCACACCACTTGCTTCTTCCATGTGTTCTTTGGACGTCCCCTCCTCCTCAACCTCCCACCTCGAACTCCAAAAGCCCTTTTTAAACACATGCTCGTCATCATTCCGCAAACACATGCCCATACAACGTACACTATTCGCCTCGCCAACCGTTGTCGCATCTTCCAAAACCCACATCTGAATCAGTCCTCCGTCTTCATCCTGTCCATCAACGCACACCCCACATCGCTCTCATCATTGCTCGCTCTGTCCTCCTCAACTCCCCATTTCATTTCGTAAGGGAAACCACAGGTCTCAATCCCCAACAGCATCACTGATTCTCACACAATCTTATACACCATTACTTTTCATCTTCACAAGGATACCCTTTTCAGTGAAAAACTCCCCAAATTCCCTAAACTCACCCACCCATACTTCAATCTAGCTGTCACAGCCCAAATAGACCACCACCCCACTAACTTATCCCCTAGGTATGTGAAATCATTCAATGACCCGCTCATCACACAACTTTGTCTCCTGTTCACCATCCCTCCAGCTCCCTTCTTGCATCTCTGCACACAAAATATCTTGCAAACTAGGGGTCACTCTCTTCTCTGTGTATCTACCATGGATCCATTTCCCAAATTCTCACACCACACTGATTTGCTTTTACGAGCTTACCACACACCTTACTCACTTACCACCTCACTCTCCATACAACTCCACTCCCACTCATTTGTCTTCCCAAGGTTTACCTTCAAGAACCCTTACTCTCAAAAGCCTTCTCCATTTCCAAAACTTCTCCCTCAATCCCTCCAATGTCTCACTCATTAAAACCAAGTCATCAGCCTTCAACATCTCACTCAGCAAACCTGGCGTTTGCATCTCAGGTGACTACATCAACAATTAATTGCAAAAATCAATGGAGAAAGTACACAACCTTATGCACACCCACCTTCACTCAAACTCCTCAGGACATATCAGACCCCACTCTAACTCTTGTTTTGGCTCGTCTACAAACTCAATTTTAACCACTACTTCTGGTATCTTCTCTCCTCATCGCCCACTCCATCACTTTCCTCGGACCCTATCAAAATGCCTCTCCAAGTCTACAAAAACCATATACAGCTTCTTCCCTTTAGATCGTATTTTCTTCTTGCAACTCCTTAAATAAAACACTGCATCTATCGTCTCCCTTCCCCTGGCATAAAACCGAATTGCATCTCATCCACTTCCACTATCTTCCGATCCTATTCTCAAGAACCCTATCCCCCAATTTTCATGCATGCTTCCAACACCCCTATATGCACCACAACTATTACATCCCTTTGCCCTTAAAAATTGGACATTCACAACACTCACTGCCACTCCTCTGCAGCCCGCCTCCATCTAAACACTCTCTGACAAGCCATCATCACACAATCCCTACTCTCACTCGCACCAATCATCTCAACACTGACCTCTGAGGGTCCAGCCGCCTTTTTTTTTCATTTCTCTTATGTCCTTCACCACTTCTTCCCATTGATTTGATTGGGATCATGATTCGGGCAAGGAATCTCATACGTGCTTGTGAGGGCTGACAGATCTCGCTGAGGAGGGTGATTATCGACATTACCTCAAGCCGGTTAAATTGGCTCATGGTGAGTGTAATAAAAAGGCGGCAACGTGATAGGGTCTTTGAAACTTATGTTCCATGGTCAACAGATATTAGTGTAGAGTGTAACTTACATAAGGGATTTCGTTGCCCAGTAATCAGTCCAAAACAAAATCACAAGGAATTAAAAAAAATAATGCACACATGCGTCCTTTGCCCTGGGGTATGTTTAGACCGATTGCTGGGGAAACAAATCCTATTAGTGGATTGAACATAGAAGAGGAGGATTAAAATGTAACGCCACCAAACTATTAATGGGTGTCCCACCAGACAGGACACATGACCGTAAAACTCTAGTCTTCCAAGGTTTTTTTGTAAACAGTTTACCAAGGGGGATGGTTACCACCCCTCGGGAATTCGTATAAAGCACCGATTGCTTGCATTTTAATATCAGGGATAGCTATTGTCCGCCTCTTTCCATTGATACCAAAATTAGTAATAACATACCTAGATGGCGTTACAATGCTTATTAAAGTCCGCCAAGTCAGAAAATGCATTTTCCACAGAAAATAGGCGAAAATCCAATTTTGCGCTAAAAAGGTATCAGATTTTCATGTGTTTTTCAGCTCTAAAATGATGGCAACTGGCTGTAAAAAACATAGCGGGTTTTAGCGCCATAACTCAAATACTGTGCAGAATATTTGAAAAACGGTACCCTAAAATTTTCCTTGGTGGCAACCACCCCCTACCCTTCGACTTTGAAGGACATACCCTAACCCCGGTGAAGGTGACTTAAAATTTCCCCCCTAAATGACCGAGAAAAGATGAGAAAGTGATTACCTGGAAGCTTTTTACGAAGCTTTTGGTATTTTAGTGCACCGGAGGAAGTCACAACCCCCTGGTAAGACGAGGTTAAACGTTTCAGAATATCTGCCATATAAGTTTAAGAACAAATGTTTCATTTTTAATAAACTGTCACTTGACCCATTTCCTTTTATGCATATGTGTTCTTGTACAACCTGCATGGGTCCTGAGAATATGCATTGCCAATCCAATTATCATGTGCCACATTGATACAGTGATTGGAACTAGGAGGGGAACCTGAAATATTTTTAAGTTATAAGGGGGGCCTGAAATACACATGGGAAATGAATGCGGTAATCCGAAGAAATCAGGTAAAAAATTAAATCGACCACTCCCCCTGCCGTAAATAACGATCGCTCCCTAGGATGATCATCCATACCATTGGGCTATAGCGCTTTAAACTAAAGGTTGGAACCTAGGCAAAATATATATTTTTGTAACCCTTATGAGGAGACGAACCCGTTAGTCTACATTAAAACACAATTTGACTCGATTTTAAAATTTTTCCTGTAGTAACATTCCCCCCTTGAGGAAGGGGCAGCAGTCCGCAAGTGGCACACCCATCATTTTCGGGACGTTAGGTCCTATTGAAACCCAACAGCAACAAATCAATTGTAGCATGAAAATCCTACGGGAATACACACCAACCCACACTATTACGGGGCAAAGGTAAAAGACCGCTTTTCAATGTGTTGCACCATAAGCAACCAGCTGAACATAACTCTCATCGACCCAACTAAGAGAGAATCCATCATCAGCCATGCCATTGGCCCAACTAAGAGAAGCCATCATAAGCCACGTGTCATCTCGGGGGTGAGATATTGATGATTAACAAAAACTGACGCACAAAAAAAACGCTGGAAAGCTCATGAAAACGCTTCAAAAAGCATCTGCAAATCAGGGTATATAAAAATACAGTGGTGAGTCAATAAAAACCCTCCATCATATTAAAATAATTAAAATACACGTATTAGTATGAATTATTTCTGTGTCAGGATTTTTGCTTTGGTATGAAGATACCCAGGGGCCAAACACCACTTTTTATGTCAAACCTGCCAATGGATGACTGTCAAGGTTGTGTGGTATAACGTGTGTCGGGGGACCTCCCATAACACTTCCAGGTGGAAACCCTGAAATATGCTACTCAAAACAAAATGGCGGTCAATTTTTCAAATGGCTTCCATTTTAAACTATTATGACCATATCTCAGCCCACAGTGTACAGAGATGTTGTGATTTTTTGTGAATAACCTAGGTTTTGGGGGCTCCCTGATTTTCCATTGGTGCAATCAAGCTACACATATAAATGAATTACCATATGGCGCCATTGTTCAAAATGGCGCCATTCAAACTATTTTTGACCATATCTCAGCACCCACAATGTACATAGATTGTGATTTTGTGGCTATAACCCAGGTGTCTGAGGTCGCAATAGAATCCATTGGAGCAATCATTAATGCAAACTATCATCCTCAAATTATTACAAAAATGGCTGGGCCAAATGGTGCCAAAGGTTTGGAACATTGCACTTTTTTAGAGAGACGCTTATTTTACGGTGCCCTCACAAATGTATAAAGAGTTAATTGCACAGTACTTTCATTTCAAAACGTACAACCATTTGATAAGTAATGCGAATGGTTCTATACTTAGCAGATTTATAAAACTCCTGTTTTGTATTCAAATTTTTCAGGTAATGTGCGTGATTGAAAATTAATTTAAGGCGTATTCTTTTCCTTTCAGTACCGAATCATGGATAATCAAAGTGAAATGTAAGATAGAGGGTGGCATTAGAATTTGTAGCATCAACATGTCTGATTGAAAGAGGACAGTCCCAGTACCAAATTATAATGACTGGCATCAATATCCAGCACTGTGCCACATTAGCGGGAAGATTAGGTCCGTCCACCACAACACAACACAACAACTATTGGGTAGCAAATGAAAGCCATCTCTTATTTGATATACTGGGCATCCCCAGAAAAAAAATAAATCTTGAACAAAGGCTTAATTTGGTGAATGTGTGCGGTATTACTATAATATGACCATAATAATTATTGTATTCTATAGAAACAGTAAGCTTTTGAATCACATATGCCTCATAAACACCATAGCCTTTGACGCACATTAAATCTGTTTGTGTGGTATGGAAATGCTTATTTTGTTCTTATCATAAGCATTTCTTACTGTTGTTTGTCAGTTTCCCTTTGATGAAGATTCTCGGATCGAAACATCAGGCCCACATACACTCAGGCTATTGTTGTGGAGAAGCAATTGGTTAACACATTGTACTATATTTTTTGAGCTGGCGAACAGGTGAAAAGATTATGGTCAGATTAACTGTTTTCATTGTTAGGTTATGTGATAAAAAATCTACTCGAGGAATTAGGCATTCAATGGTAAAATTCATTCATACTTCAAAAACATTTATGTATCAACATGGTGCGGCTTACAACTCGGCAATAGTGTCCGTTGTGACAAAATGTAATATGACACAAAGAGCATACAAGCTAACTCAAAATGCTTTAAGCGGGAAGCGTTTCCTGTACAGGATCCGCCCACTGGTCCAAATGTAGAATTCGAGATTATGGCACAACCTTAATCGGACAAGGGTCCACTCCAGGGAGAATATCCACAGTGAAACTGACAACACTCACATAAGGCTTTTTATACGTGATTACAAGAACATCCAAGGGAAACCACTGCCAGAAAGAAATGGACTTGACCTCTCTCCGTCCCTTTCAATTGTTCAACCCCATCCAATACAGATTTGCATTTCGCCCAACTTTCTTCAGCACGCGCACGATTACTTCAGAAGAAGGCAAACTTTGCCGAGTGGCTATTGGATCGTTGTTTCAGATTTCTAGAGCATTCATGACGGTGAACGAAGCAGGTTTTTTTTTAAGTTGATGTTTACACCACACCGTCTTGAGCATTTACAGCTGGGAAGCCTCGGTTTTAACGTTTGGATACACATGATTTGAGAGAAACTTAGTCGGATCTTCTCTGTGTCAATGGAAGGGGGTTTCCGTAACCTGACATATCCTGATCCACAACCCTTTTTTTTCTGACAAACTTATAAATTCGGAAACTTTAAACGGACAAACCTTGCTTTAATTTCACCGTGGAAGGGTGTTCATAAGTGGTGTCAGAAAAAAAGGGTGCCAGAAGGGTGTCAGGTTACGGAAACCTCCGACAATGGAGAGCTTATTGGGCCCTTACTTGTGATTCGAAGTCATGGCAAGTTTTCTCTCCAGAGCCTACCCAAGATGCCCGTGCCTGTACTTGAACTGCATTTCCTATGGCACAACGGTGGTCTTCTGATTTTGTGGTGGGCACAGGATGGTATACCTGCCACAGACTATTGTGCTATCAAACTTCGCCTACATTAACTTTTTTGGGACAAAAAGAGTTGTAGCCCAGAATCATGCTGTGTACCCCGCCAAGTCAGTCTAATTATGACGTCCACGTATCACACACCTGATTTTTGAAAACAAAAGTTATTACACCAGTCACACCGCCATAAACCTTCCAAGATTTCGACCACTCACATCCAACATGAGGTTAAGTCTCACATGATGAGCCTTCATGGCATAGACAGCTTGTGCTGGGCTGGATTCGTTTGCCGACTTGTATGAAAGAGAGGGCAGACATTTGAAGGTGGGAATGTATAAAATTCAGGATAGTCTAAAACATCAAATAAAATATGCCTTTTAAAACATGCTCATTTAATGCTTATAACATTCGACGAAACAAACAGTCTCAGCAAACCCATTGGATTACACCTTTATTCCGTCATAGTATAAAATGTATGATCAGGTAAAGTGTAAATCAGGGTGCATTGAGCCTGTTTTGTTTCGGTTCGTTTCGTCGAATATCATAATCATTTTTTTAATGGTCAACGTTATCTTTAATGCCTCCAAATTTCACACAATGCAGTTTTGACATACCATTTCAAAGCCTGGTGCTTTCACATGAGGCATGACTGGAACCATGACAGGTCAAGACTTAAGCATTAATATTGCAATACGGTGGCTATGGCAGCCTTTGTGACGTGCCATTTTTGCAGCGGTAATGATGCCTGTATGAACCGATTGCTCCAATGGATTCTCTGACCCAGAATCTTGGCTAATATAGCACCAAAATCTCACAGCTCTCTGCGCATTTGTGGGGCACAAGATATGGTGAATAGTCTTAAAGTGGCAGCCTTTTGAACAAATGGTGCCATATTAAGTGTATAACATTTTATATGTGTAACTTGATTTGCATCCAATGAAGTCAGTGACCGCAAAACCTGAGTCTAGTCCCAAGATCACAACTTTTTTGGTACATCGTGGGCTGAAATATGTCAAAATAGCTTTGAATGGCGGCCATTTGAAAAAAAATGAGACTCCATATTTTGTATCTTACATTTAACGTGTAGCTTGATAGCACCAGTGATTAAGTGACCCCAAAACTTAGGTTTAGTAGCCACAAAAACACAACTCTATGCCCCTTGTTGGCTGAGATATGGTCCAAAATACTAATTGAAAATGGCGCCATTTTGAAAAATTGCTCCATTTGTTTTGGTAGCATATTTTCAGTGTTGTCCACCTAGAAATTGTTAACGGAAGTCCCCCTGAACACGTTGTTACCACACAACCTTTGACAACATCCAGTCAGTAAACCCGCCTGTCCCCCTGGGTAAGAGGAAAATAGGCTTTCGAAAAATGTTTATTTTTGGTGTCATTTGGACTTTGGAGGAAGAGTTATGTTCCATATTTTTTTCTGCGAGACTTACAATTCTGTTTGGGCCATTTTGAGCCACACAAGATGCAAAAAGCATCGTTTTTGACCTTTCATATATCATGCATGGTCTTCAGCAGTTTTCTTTTGGTAAAACAGTAACCCAAACTTAATTGTCAAACAATAGAAGGTTTGAGACTTAACTGCAGTATTATAAATTAATATCCCCGACATTACAAAATAATAGTCCGATGAAATAATCTTCATTGTCACAGAACGATTATGAAAGTCAAATGGCTAATGTAAGAACCACATTTACTTTACTTGGATCACAGTTTTCATGGTTTTATTTTCCTACAACGAAACTTGGGAATTAAGTTAAAACCATAGGAAGGTTTTTATTTCCATCTTGAAAAACAGCGCAATTTAGGGTTTTTGTACCCAATTATTTAAGAAAAGCTTCAGCTTTGTTCTCACAATTTTATGGACACTTTGACAATTGAATGGAAGATTTTCAGTACTGACTCGTTATATGGCACAATGGTAATTTAATTCGTTGAAGATTTTTACTTACAATTATGTTACAAAATAGACCGTTTATTCCAAACTGATATGTTTGTCAGAAGGAATCAGTACCAATCTGAAATTGCCAACGAGAGTGAATTGTCTTTTCTATAATGAATATATGGTGTACGTCCGTGTCAGTCTCCTCCGCATTGGTATGGCTAAATGTGTGCCAAACATAATTTTTGGGTCGTCTCTCTCCCGCAAAATTGGCATAGGTTCTACCAAAGTCCGAACGGACACCCAATATAAATCTTCTATAACCTGTTTAATTCCTGCAAACAACCAACCACACATTCAAGTAAACATAACGTTTAACCTTTCAAAACAATCTTATCTGTAATTGACCTCACCACACCCTGTAACAAATTCCCGCCAATGGCCGGTGCATGGCCAACAGCATATACTCAAGCTACTGCAGTATGTGCTGGGGTGCCGTGAACCAGCATATACTCAGAGCTCACTTCCAAATCATTTATTTGGAATCAAGACCTCATATGGACCCAGATATTTCAGGCCTTGCAATCGTGGCCTTGCGTCACGCGAAGAATATTGTAGAGTTCAACCTTGTCTTAATGCTGTCTCAAGTTCCTGGAACGAGCCAATGCTCAAGAGAGTAAAGCAGCGAACAATCCCGAATGCACAGAGTGCATGTGAGCAAATGAAGAATGCTTCAACACCGGTATTAAAAAAAAAAGATCATCAAGACGAAGAACAACTCCCATGAAGATAATTGGATAGTATGATGGCATTGCGGCTTTTAAATGACAAATATATCAACCAGAAAGTAAAAAGCCAGAAAGTCATGAGCATTGTCCCAAGCGAGGGCAGTTGGCTTATTATACCTGCATGCATGCTAGTGTGAGGAGGAGATGAGTCCCTACTCTCCAGGACCAGCCAGTGAAGGGCCTTGAACAATGGTATAAAAGACCTTAGGGGTTCGAAATAGAGCCCATGAGACAACAGGCCCAGTCGAAGAAGGCATCAAATCAATTGACGAGTGGGTTGCCGGGTAGACTGAAAATGTGGTATTTGCAGTATAATATCATGGCACAAATCAAGCCACATATTGGAAATCAAGGACACATTCTCAACTCACAAAAGATCAAATCTTCCAAACATCTTGCTCTCAAATCATGTATTGTTGCCAGCCTGGAATCCTCTCACAAGGGACGGAGGATTGCATTAAGGTAGAAAGATCCTATCAAACTAAAGTCTTAATTTAAACATTGTTCAGTCTTTAATAATACTATTAAGGATATGTGGAATTATGTCAATCCAACCACTTTCTGAATATGGCGCCAATGGTTGCCATTTTGAAGAAATTTTGATGGGTTCTCTTGACCAAAGGTGTACAAACTATAAAAATAAAACGTGGTATGTATGATAATTACACAATTTGCCATGTACTTTACTGACGTTTATTTTTTTAATTTATGAAAGGTTTTGATTAATTATTCAAAAATATTTTATTAAAATTAATGAATTCACAGCTCATTAATATATTTAATGCTAATACCTCCAAATCGGGGTAGACTTTAAAAAAATAAAAAACGTCAGTACAAGCAGTATCAGCTAATGAACAAACCTGAAATGGCATTTTTTTTGAAGAAACAAAAACTGGACGATATGTGCCTCAAAAATGAAACTTTGGTCAAAAATAGAAACTGAAAAATAGGCAAAAATAGGTTTTCGGATACTTACTGGTCCATTAACATCACCAGTTTTTTGTTCTTGCAGCCATTACATTTCTTTCCTTAAACCCTTATGTTAAAAAAAAAAAGAGGTTGTATTTGCTGAATTCCCTGGGTCTGTATAGAACAAAGTGTTGCCATTTTTTTTTCTGAAAGTTTTTGCCAAAAATACGTAAACTAAGGTCCAAACGCGTTGCTAAGGAAACAAACATTATTAAATATGTTATTAGCTTTTGATTTTACATGTTGAAAATTATTAAAAAAACTGGACAAAACAGAAAATTGTTTCTTAAAAAAGGAAAAAACATTTTGATCGGGGATCTTTTACCAATAGCTATGCCACTACTGCTACAGATGATGTTGGATCCGACGCAAGATAGAATCTCTAGCATGTGGGTGTGCCCAAGACCAAACACGTTACAGCTCTTTCATCCATCACTCGACAATTGAAAAGTGGAGGAGCTAGGCCCAGGTTCAAAAACATCATCGTTTACCCCTCACTACAGAAAAGGTTTGATACCTTTAGTAGTTAGTATGGACCATCTATATCACTCTAGGTAGGTAGTCTCTCAAATTGTGGTAGCCACTTTTTCAATAGGGGCCAATTTAAGGTACACAGGGGTCAACACCTTGTAAAATGCTCCAACATGTTGAAGTATGCTATATTGTCGTTAGTCATAAGGATTCCAAAAAGGATAGTTTGTAAACACAACTATGGATCCAATGGTTTAATTTTGGTTAAAAAAGGTCAATTTCTATTTGACGGGGTCAAAATCGGACGTTGCTCCATTTTTGTTGAAAATGATAGAAGTTGTTCATCAGCTTATGAGTCAAATAAGGAATAGTTTGTTACCATCGGCAATGCATATGTTACCATGTTAGGGGACAAAATAGGTCATAGAGTCCACCATTACCAAATTGGTGTTGACCTTATTCGACCCTTATCTCCGTAAGTAAGCATTTAACATATTACAAATACCTTTTGGATCCTCTAACCTCAGGCAATAACTTGCAAGATTTAAAATATAATCAGATAACTTTTAAATTGACCTCCTGTCAAATTGAAATTGACCTTTTGTTGTTTTACCATTTTACCTTATACTCCCAAAACCAATGGTCGTAGGTGGTACAACTATACATTTTGGAATCCTTACGATTAGATGGACAATATGCATGCATTGCAACATATTGGGGCATTTAAGTGGGACCCCTGTGTTAAAACTTAAATTGGCCCCTAATATTGAAAAAAGTTTGATACCACAATTTGAGAGTACTACCGACTGCATTGATGTAGGGTCCATTTACTAACTACCAAAGGTGTCAAACCTTTTCGGTAGTGGGAGGTAACGAAACTGTAAATAAGGCCCCTATGATTTTCTGCCTCCTCTAAAATGGCTTGTGCATAATCTCCGGGAAACCAGGCATGAGCTAATAAATCTAGATCAATGGGGATCTCAACATGGCACAATCGTCCACTCAATCTATGGAAAATATATTAGGGTCACCTGGACAAAATTCTAACAAAAGGTTTTCTTTGCTGAACTAGCAGTAAAAGACCTCCCAAACAAACATATCAAAAAGGTTAGAAAAAGGGCAAGACTGGCAAGACATGCTAATTTGCATTTATTTACGTGGATGTATACACCCATATTTCGACAAGGTATTAGCTCAAACTGCAAGTTTAGGGAGATTTTCCATTTTTTCTGTAGTATTTGAACATGCTTTGCTTGGGCTATGCCTTCAAGGTGTGAGAAAAATTGCAATTGATATATTAAAAGTGGAAGTCAGATGTCATTATTCAAGATGGCCGCAGTTTTCCCGCCAAAATTATATTTTGCATTCTAGATGATTTGTCAGATGGCCCAATCGGATGGGGAGATCTTTATTTAGCAATTATCATTATCAGTATTTATTCAAACACATTGCGGTCAACACTAAGTAGGCGGGGGGGGCACTCCTATGCGAGTGATGGGTATATGTGCCTGGCAAGGTGAAACATAGGAACCTTTGCGGTCTCTTCTTCAACCCCACCGGAATCGCCTCACAGGTCTTTTCCCATGTCCTTCAGATAAAATGTACCCACAATACGGGGTTCATTCGGTAACAAGATGACAATAGTCCGGGACTGGACCCCTGATATTGGAGGTCAGCTGCACTCACCTCAGGAAAAGTTGAAGTATGTTTTTTAGATAGAACCCGTCTAGATACTGGGTTTGGATAATAACAACTTCTGAAATCAGGGCAAAAGTTTGATTATAATGCTTTTATTTTTCACGTATGTCCAATAGGTCAATTTTGAGCGATTTTTTTGGGGTAGGGGGAACACTTTCGAGCACACTGTCAAAATCTGAACACAAACGATCCTAAAATTGTTATCCTGAGCTAAATTACAAAAAGTTTTATAAGATTGTATGAAATATAAATCGAGTTGGTATAATGGGTAGTTATAGCCATTTTAAGGTATTTAATTGGCATGTTGGGGAGAAAAAATTGCAAACTCTTGGTATGTTCCATTTTAAAAATATGTTGTCCATAAACACTAGACGGTGAATGAGCCAATTTTGTGTCTTATAGAATAACAAAGCTGGTCAGTTTTGGGAAAAGTTTTAAAAACCCAATTATTGTTATTTTTTTTATTTTTTGCTTTTTTTTAAAAACTAATTTTTCCCAAAATGCTAAAAATTGTTGATTTTTAGCTGTTGAAGAGTTACCGGGCGATTCAAAGTATTTGGTTCCCCTTGATAGTACAGAATGGCTCAAGTTATTTTAATCATTCTAACCATAACACAGTACACATAAAGTCAGGTTAAGTCAGGAAATAGGGCAATATTGTATGGTTTGCCATGGTAACCAGTAACTACTAGAGCTGGGAAATGGCTAAAGTAGAAAAATAGTTGTAATGAACAGTAACATTTGAAGTTATTCCACCAAATTATGTACGCACATGGGTGACTCTTAGTAAACATATTAGAATTGGAGTACATGTCATCAGAGCATTTACTGTTGCCATGGAAACGCGTCAAAGATGCATGAAAACGGCAATTTTAGCATATTGTTTCACTAAAATTAAAAAAAAATCCCGGGGGGCCACTTGTATTCAAAGGTGGATATGATGCTGTGAACATGGACTTTCAAACTGCACCCTAAACACGTATTTTCACCGATAAAAAAACAGCAAAACATACCCAAACAAGGCATTTTATCTGTTTATGATACCTCAACAAGTACGCAGTGCAGTGCATCGTAAATATACCCTTTATTATCTTCTTTGCTTTTAATTCCAAGTTCTGATTACATATTTTCGGATGATTTTTGAGCCATGCTTAATGAGATAATAACAATTCAGGCGTTAAGAAAAAACTACCCTTTTTTCCATATTTTGGATTATTGACACCCTAAACGATGTACGCGCGAGACATCGCCTGTTGGAAAAAAGGACACCCTTTTTACGCGTTTTCTTGTTCACGCATATATCCACCTTGTACAAGTGGCCCCCCCCCCGGGGACGTTTAACTTATTTTTCGTGTCCTTGATGGACGGAATGGCTCAAAGCTTATTTTGCGGTTTGTTGTTAAATAATAAAGTACACCTAAAGTCAAGAAATAGCAATAATTTAAATGTTGCCTGCGAACCAGTGACAACTAGAGCTGGAGTAGAATATTTGTCACATAATAACTAATAGTTTTTGAAACCATGGTGTGATTTATAAACATGTTTGAATACTAGTATGAGCACCGGGCACAAACAAATTATACAATACCAACCACACCCATAATTTGCGGTTTTGACACCTTAAGTGACCGAAGGGTTTTAATCCCAAGAGGCGTCCATAGTGCCAAGCAAAACCACTTTCCTGAAGATAGTATTATCACATTGAAGGGTCATAGTCAACGCAAATCATGCAAATAAAGAGTTAATAAGAGATCACTTCCAGAGAGAGACTCCTCCGATTTTCCAATGTTGCGAACGAGGATGAGATAATAACATATTTGAGATGTTTTCAGATACATACATTTGTGAATACTGCTCCAAATATAAACAATAACAATCGACTGATTTGACCAATAATTATGAATAGGATTTCAAAGTTACTCCTTTTAGAACCGAATATCATTAAAGGGGTTGTCGTTCTATGTGGTATTGTGTTCTACTTGATATGAGAGCATGGCACATGCCTAAATACGACCCATCATGTACCGTGGGAAAAACAAACTTGCGGTTTTGATGGTAGACGCAACATGCAAAGCCATATTCAATACTGTGCTATTAAAAGTTGGTTAACCACTAAAACGCGGTTTTGTGTTATTTCTGGGGAATGAAATGGATTCGAGGGCTCAAATTTCAGGACGACAATCGAGAAAAATACGGCCTTTCCATCTGATATCAAAATCGATACTATTCCGGGTAAATAAGGGGTGCGTACCAAGACGATCGCGAACACGCACCTTTAATGATTATATTGTTGATTTGAACAAGGATTGGTGGCCAGGCTGGTGGCGCTAAACCTCAACATGTCTATGGGCTCAGACGATGCGGCCAAGAATCTTGTGGAGGTTGGGGTTACCACCACAATCAAATGCCAGATTACAAATTTTGGTCACCATAAGCACTGACCCAGGTGCATATGAGGAGTACATCAGATTGGAGTCAAATGGCAAATGTAGATGGATTAAGGGGGCTTCTGTCATTGATTATGGTTGATGGTCTGTACATCCTGTCCAAACGCCTGGCCGCTTGCAACCAAAACCTGTTTCAGAAGAACCAATGCCCCTAAGGCTAAGGTTCAAATGTTGTGTAATCTAATTGTGGTGAGAGGTCACATGGTCTTTGAAAATCTTCCATTGTTTTCCCGCGCAAATCAATGCTACGATCACCAAATTTGGCCATATAGCACTGTCCAAGGCCATCTGAGGTGTACACAGGATTGGGGTCAAAGGTGACGTGGATGAAATAAAGGAGCATTCTGTCATTATGTTAACAGTTTAGAATTTATCTCCTACCCAAACATTTGGGCAATTGCAGCCAAACTTATCAGAAGAACCACTGGACCACTGTTCATATTGTGGTGTTTCATAGTGAGAGGTCATGTTGCGTGAATCATAATTGGGGTCAACGGGCATGTGGGTCCAATTAAAGAGGACATTCTTTGATGCAAAAGAGCTAATTTGTCAAATAGTGTAGATGACGAACACAAAAAATTGTTGGTTGTGGTCAATATTCAGTGCGATTTGTAAGGTCATTTTCAAGGTCATGCCAGGTCATCCAAGGTCCCATCACTAAAAATGTGGTTAGGATGATGAAACTGGTGGTGTGGTCAAACATCCAATGCTCGAAACTTTTAAAAGTCATTGCAAAGTCGTAAGGTCATCTAAGGTCGAAAGCAATGCACATGGTTGTATGTTCATGAACTAGTGGGTGTATCACAGTTTGCGTCCAACAGTTGTCAAGGTCATTGCCAGTAATCAGGGGTCATCCAAGGTCAAATCCAGGTCCAATCACTGAAATACTTGGCTAGTCAGGAACTCTTCGTAGGTGTGGAGAGGTCAACATTCAGTGCTAAAATTTTGAAGGTCATTTCAAGGTCATGTGGGTCATGAAACTTGGTGGGGTGGAGTTCCGTAACCTGACCGTCTGACACACTTATGAATTCGAAACCCTCACGGTATAAAAGCACATGTTTATTCCGTTAAGGTTTCAAATTCATAAGTTGTGTCAGAAAAAGTGTGTCAAATGGGTTAGGTTATGGAAACTCCATTGGTAGTTGTAGTAACAGTTTAACTAACCCTTCATTTCCCATATATTTATAAGTCAGGGGACTTTGCAAGTTTCAACTTGCAGTTGTTTTTTACTGTTTACTTCTTACCCCTCCGGCTCACCATAAATACGCCATGTATTTGACAAATGAGCTGATTCATTATTCTAAACATAGCACAGTGATTGGTGAAAGAATGGTGCTTTGATGACCAATTGGTCCATTATTAGCTGATGGTAGGGGGGAAAGCTAATGGTTTTATAGGAGCAAATCTTCCAATTTCTCTATCCTGTTTAAAACCATACCAAATTGTCCGTCAGGGTATAAGGATTCCAGCTATGTAACCATTGCCCATATGAAACCTATGGTTTGGAGTTATGGAGTCAAAATGCTTAAAAATAAACCACACGTTCTGGTTGGCAGGGCGTACAAAAATATAAAAGATGCCTCCCCTTTGGTAAGGAAATATAGCAAACTTATTTCATATGGCAAAAGACATAAAAAGAATAATTTGACGATATCACATGGTTCTATATCTGAGGTAGGGTAAAGGAGGCCACTATTATAGTCACATGAATCACGGTTTACATAGCTTCTGACTTATTTGGTCCCATAGTATGATATAAACTAAACACGATGAAAATCTGGTTCTTTTTCTTTGTCTTTATCTAGATGAACATCTTCTTTAATTATCTTAAAGGTAAAAATATGGAAAATATTTTTTTTATCTTGTACAAATGTGAAATCGATTGCAATGATTGGCCTAATTTGACCATGCCTCCAAAGTCGTACATGAACAAAACTATGCGAATATTGGAATATGTAAAGTTCCAAGACGAACATTTGGAACGTACAACCATATTGGGCAAACGTTACGGTGATTTCACCAATTGTACCCTTCATTTCCCGGCTCGATATTTTTTCCCGTCAAATTGTGGAAAATTGACTATAGGCGTCTGTTTTCACTTACAATAAGTGGACTGGGGGGGGGGGGTCCTATGGTCCCCCAAATTTTGTTTCGCACTGGTCGCTTTACGGCGTGATTTTTTCGCTGAATTTGTTTGTAATTGTCTGACTTTTCAAATTATACGCTTCTTTCTTTTCCGTTCACTGGATGAATTAGTGGGCCCATGGGACCCCCCCCCCAGGGCACTAACGGAAGTCATCTGAGAATATTTTTAAAAATCGAGAACTATAGCCAGTTCTTTACTGATATATGTGCACATATACATATAAACAAATTATTACTAACAATAAAAAATAATTAACCCGATATGTGCTGAAAACAAATGTTTTCATTCAGGACGTTGCTAAACCGTTACGGTACATAAAAATATACTATTGGGAACATGACGTGTATTTTGCAACACCCGTAAAAACATACAAGGTTGACTAAACTGTAAGTTTGTGTTAAATATATATAATGTAATTTGGTTCTTCGAGAGTAGATATCAACATAAAAGGGTGATGTAAGTGTGAGCTTATTGGAATTTCCGTCTTTTCCCCAATTTTTGCGGTTTTTCAAAAAAAATGGTTTTGCCCATGGCCATATTTGAAGAACAAATAATAAAGGACATCGCCGGATAAGGAATCGAAGGACGGCCCCTATAGTTTCATGAGAATGGATGAACTTGACGTTTTGCATAATGAAGCGACTGCTCAAAGTTTACCTTTTGCTGGTTTTTCAAAAAATCCCACTTTAAATAAATTCCCAAAAAAGTCGGTTGATGTAAAGTTAGTAAACCAGGCTTCAATGCGGAATTAAAATTTCCATATTTGAAGCCTTTCCACCCCACGAACCACATGCCGCGTTGCAAGGATGTGCTAAATAATATAGCGCACATCATTGAAAAGCGGCATTGTTGTTCTTTGGGGGAAAGACCTCATTTTTGCATTTTTGTTTTCTGGGGGGCCGGAACACTGAATGGAATTGCGAAAAACAACAACGAACTTTCAACATACACACACACACCAGATCGCTATATGGTAAGGCATGCTAATCTACCAAGGGCTCCTGTTCAGTATAGCCGTGGATTGAGCAATGTTAACAACAGCTGGGACCATGCACGTCCTGGGTATCATAAATCATAAAAACACAGCGATGTATATGCTCAATACCAATGGTGAATTGAAAGCTATTGAAACGCGCCATGGCATGATATAGCTATAGTGTAGTTAACTTGCTCATGATATTAAATAGCCGGTATGGGCTTGTGTTGTATTCCAGAGTCTGCTGGTGTGAAGAAGGTTATATAATCCAATCTTAGCAGCATAAGCTAATGGGTATTTGGGTATTGTTATTAAAGGGCTGCCTCAGGTAGCTTCTTTGGAATTATGAAGACAAAGGTCTATATATAGGCGTCACTTACAAGCTCCATGACCAAAGGAAGCTATGCAACATCTTTCCTGTTCATATAAGTAATAAATGGTCATTGAAATGGAGGCATGCTCTAAGCTTTGTTTTCCAGAGAGCATGCCCCTGAAAATTCTCAGACTTTTCTAATTTTTTCTTGATACAAGTGTATGTTGGGGATAAAAAACACCGTGCGTACATGATAAAGTAGTTGTCAAACACCAACTCCCAAATTGATGAGGAAATAATTTTATTGTTACAGATTGGGCCTCCTCTCTCCTCATCCGGCGATTTGTCCTTTCATTTTATTGCTGATTAGTGTTGTCTTATGAAACTTACCTGACACGTGGTTAAATTTCATGCAAAAATTCTGTCGGAAAGTGTTCCTTGTGCGGGGTCCATTGACGCCCCGGGCAATCCGGAGTGAAAAACCCCTTGTAACCATGGCAGGCACGCGTACCATTTTTAAAATCCCAATGATATTTTTGGTTACTTATCAGGTAGATCGCCTATGACCAACACTGAACAGAAAGCCAGAGGGCTGATTTCCGTAAAATTCACACAGACCCCCCGGTGGGCCCCCGGGGGGGGGGGGGGGGTTGTCAACTTGAAGAGTAGCAAAGTATATCAAATGGGTTCAAATGAAAGGAAATCACCACCAGGAACATGAATATCTCCTTATTTAGTTTTTGGAACAACATCGTTGCGGAAATCATGCATTAAACAGCATCTTACAAAACTTTTTTTGTAACACGGATTACCAAGGGGGTGGTTACCACCCCAATCCCCCCGAAAGAATTCGTTATAAAGACCGCTCCATGCTTATGATTTAATACCAATGGTAGCTATGGTCCTCGTCTTCCATTGATACCAAAAATGAGTACCAAACATACATCTAAAAAAAACAAGCTGTCTAAAAAATGGCAAAATTGAAATTTTCCATGAAAATAGCGAAAATCCAATTTTGCGCTAAAAAATTAGGAATATCGGATTTATACGGTTTTCGCTCTAAATGATGGCAAATTGACTAGTTCTTACATAAACACAGAGTTTAGAGCCATTACTAAGCATATTATTTTTAAAAAAAGGCACCATAAAATATTGGACATGGGTGGCAGCCACCCCTCCCCCCCCTTACCCTTCGACTTGCCGGATACCTTAAACCCGGTGAAGGTGCTACCTTAACTTTTTTTCGCTAAAAATGACCAGAAAGGATGAGGAAAAATGATTTACCTAGAAGCTTTTCACCGGAGCAAGGTTCACAGTTCACTGGGGGTAGTGGTACCCTCCCCTGGTAAGACGAGGTTTAAGTTGTACAGCATATTCACACGTGTATAGAATGGTCATTATTTTTTCATTCTTGCCACCGATCGTGTACATAATTTTTCCAAATCACAGAATGACAATCTTATATGACACCATGCAGCCCCTACCTCTCTCTTTTGGCCATTGAAAGGTTCATTTTAGTCACATTTATGACCTTCATTTGTATGTTTATCAGGCCGTACGCAGGATTTATTTTGGGAGGGTGCGGGACATCGAAAAAGTGGACCAAACCCAATAAAATGGTCCTTTTTTGACCTTTTGAACATTTCATCACCAAAAATTTGACTTTTTTGTCCAAATTTCTCTAAATTTTGTACTTTTTATCACAAAATTCAGCAAAAAGTGGACCTTTTGCCCCTTTTTCCTTTTTTTGGAATTTGAGGGGGGTGGGTGCAACAAATTATCTGAGCAATATTTTATTATTTTAACCACATTTTGCATATTACAAATAAGAAAAAAATGTAGGCAATTTTCTGGATTTTCCCTGATCGGAATTAAAATTCCCTGATTTCTCCGATTTTTGTAGCAAACCAGTGGCAACCATTTCAGATGTTCAATAGATTGGGTTCATTTCGAGAGTCGTCACAGCAGTCACAGAATCGTACAATTATGTGACCATTTTGTTTAAAGTTTCATGCCTAGATTTAAAGTGATTGCTGCGGATGTGGCTTTCACAGTTTGTGGCGGGGATACCAATGTTAATGTTGTAAGGATCCGCATCGAACCTTATCAGACGCGATTGTTATAAGTAAGTTTGTCACCACTAGGCCCGGGTGTAGTTGGAGTTAGACTGGGGCCCGGGCCCTAGCTGTTATGGTCTGGGGGTCAGTGGGGTCCACCAGACTTATTTTTTTTTGGGGCGGGGGGGGAGCAAGGAACTTTTGTGGAAGTGGGGTCTGGGAAATGGGGGAGCAAAGTGATTTTTTTTCAAATAGGTGGGGGGGAGGGGGGGGAACATAACAATTTGAGATTTTTAACAAATTTTGGTCCAAAAACAACCCACGATTTTGCCCAAAGGGTCCCTTTTAATAACTGCCCGGACCCATTAACTACCACAGGGGCCCTTTCCAACTACTTCTTGCAGGGGTCCATTCCAATAAACATGATATGATCCATTTTAAACTGTCTGACGGCCCCCCTTCACAGATGCAACAGAAACATTCCTTCCCAGTAACCCGATTCAACACTTTCCTCTATAACAAGGTGAATTTCCCAAACCTAACCCAGGTCCCCTCCAACTACCCAGCCGCCATTTCAACACTACCTTCACACCGATGTCAAATATCCCACATATGGCCCAATCCAAATATCCATGGGCACTTTCCAGAATACCTCTTGGTCCTTTCTCAACTACCAGATTCTTCCCCCAATTACACCAGGGTCCTTCCACAGAGTTCCCCTTTTCCCAAACTCGCAAGGTTCTCCTAATCACCACCACCAGGTTTCCACTCACCGACGAGGTGTTTGCCAAATCATTCACCTCCCACAAACACTTGTATTACCTTTCTGTACTCAATTCAGATTTTTCTTTCACCAAATCCAAAAATGAAAAAAAAGAAATAAATTAACATAAATGCTTAGATTTTTTTTCTTATTAAAAAAATGGAATATATTTATGTTGATCATTTTTAAAAATTTTTATAATTTGTCAAAGCTTAATTCTAGTTTTGTATTTTCGATTTAAGTTTATTTCCTTTGTTGTTATCTATTTATTTTTGTAAGTTATTAACAAATATTTTTTACATAATTCTGTAATAATTTGTTTTATTTCAGACATTCATTGATTTTTCCCTCTCAGTAGTTATACATTTTCAAAAATCACAAGCAGCAATAAAAAAAAACAATTAAAAAAAATCACATTACAAAAAAATACGCGAAAAATACATTAAAAAAATCACCACACCATGGAGTAATATAAAATATACAGCACCAATTTTGGAAAGATACACAGGCACGCAATGGGAGGACAGAATCGAAAAAATGTCAAAAATACCGGGGGCTGAAGGCAGTAACTCGGTCCAAAGCTAGATCAAAATGAGGCTGATTTTGTAAAGAATTTGCAGAATTACGGGGAGGGCGCGCGCCCCTCGCCCCCTCACTGGATCCGCGCCTGGTAGCTCAAAGACTAAGGAGGAATATTAAAAATCCGAAACCCCATTTCTGAGAAAGGACTCTGAAAAGTTTCCTCGTTCATAGCAACAAAGTATTTAAATTTTGTTTATTTAATTTCATTTGTTATTTCTCTTATTTTTACCTAAAGTGTTTTTGTCAGTTATCTTTGTATAACGTTTTAAGTGGCAAGAATGTGATTGATCCATATGACTGAGGAAATCCTTCACATGCGGCGTTTTTTTTTAGAAAATCCTTCGGCATGGGTCCGAATTTTCCCCAAAAGTGCCACAAAATGCTCTTAAAAGCACAGTTTCCAACAGATATATTTTCTGAACCCCAAAATCCTAAAAAAGGTGTACACTTTTCTACCAAATGACCCTTAGGCTGAGAGAAAAGGCCATTGCATGGTGAGGGTTTCGATTCCTCAGCCGCACATCCCCGACCAAACCAAATCGAGTCACCCCCCCCCCGCTATTACAGTTTTCACTTCATATAAGAAAGATATATTTAAGGATATATTCACTTTGAATCAAGGCGCCGTATTCATTATATCCCCGATTATGTTTGTTAATTATCAGTTAAGCAATTGTCATTCAACCGTGTCAATTAGGCAGTCTCGCCTGCAAGTACACCAACCTCAATATCTTGACAATATCACAAAAGGCTGACAAAAGAACATTGTGACCTGCATTTTTTAATGTACCCAAATATATCCTCGTACAAACTTTGAATAACAAAATGTTTAATGGGCATAAAGCAATTCCATGGTTGTAAAGGACGGATCCAGTCCCATGGCATAATCATGTACAACTTGCTAAGACTGTTGATGCCGAAATCACGGATGCCGAAATACCGGTGCCGCAATTTACCTAATTTCGGCAGTGCCGACATAGTAACCCGGGCATCGGCAGAGGGAGAAGGAAGTGGAAAAAACGTGCTGTGATGTGTTAGGAGCACTATGTTACGCTTTTTCGTGATTTTATGGACAATTCTACAATGAAACTCAAAAATCAGGCTTTGGCATTCAGAACAAGAATTTATGTAATAGTAGACGTAAATCGCTGTTCTGTATGTAATCGCCAAAAGACACGCACTAGACCCAATTGAAGACCCCTGCATCTTGCAGTTACTGCCCATTTTCCCTATTCACTGTGCACACGTGCATTCAATAGGCAATGATTCATGCGTACTATGTTGCTTAACAAATAGGAAATGAGAAAACTCACGTCGTTGCCCCGAGAAAAGTGCTCAGGATTTTCTTGGATAGAAGTCTATTTGTAGAATATCTTATCACAAGAACATATGTGAAATTTATTATGATAGAACAATAAGAAAAATCCTGCAATGGTATTTGATACAAGAGTGTATTTTGGTAGGGTATAATGCTAACTCCATGGCAAAAATCACCAGTGATTGATGGGCGTTCAAGAGGGCGCCAATGGACAACGGTCTCGACCTATACTTTCGTAGAACGTGAAAACCCCACGATAATCTTTATTTTCTACCTCGGTATGTAATTTGATTGAAATGCGGTGCTGAAAAAGATCCAAAACGACCATTTCTAACAAGGCTTTCAAACGTGTGTAAAAAAACAGGATACTCGCCAATGTTTCTGCACACAGTGTGTGGGTAATCGCCTCATCCATAGCATGTCATTGATCAGTGATTGGTGCCCTGTGAAGTGGAATCATTTACATACGATCAAAAATTATGAATGATTCATGTCACAATGATTGGTTGTGGGACAAAAAGGGCGACGGCCCGTTTACAGTGGACACAAACTGCACTATGGGCTAAACATTCGTTAGCAAGGTAGCGAATTCGGACGCCACTATGTATACGTTTTATATGCATTGATTTGTAAGGTCCCCCTTTATTGATTAGGCCGGTTGCAACCCGGTTAAGTTTAGGGATGGGGCTATAGGGCCTATAGGAACTAGGGTTAGGTTAAGATTAAGGGCGTAAGAATGGTTAGGGTTTGGGATTGGGACCGGTGCGTGATACAATATTGACGGAATTTTCTACCCCGGTTTTTACTTGAAAATAAGAGGTTATATGATCTTTATTTTTATGATGGGGGGCGGGGGTCATGTTACATTTGTATTCAGTAAACCAAGCACCTATCTGAATATTAGGGCCTACAATCATATGATCTACCTATTGTTGTGTGTGGGGATGGCGGTCCGGGGATGGACGATGGTGTTTGGGTTCTATTGCAATAGGGCCTATGGTAACTTTACATTGGGGGGGTTATGCAATTTTCCAAAAAACATCTTTTCAATTCTGCGGCCCCTCCCTTGTAAAATAATGAACGGGCCCTTCAATTATTAGTTTGAAGCTAATCTTAGCCCATGTCGTCGAGCTGATGGTCACTGAACACCTATTTCGTGTCATGCTGTACCGTACAGCCAATTGACATAAGAACTTAGTTCCATTCCAACAACCGCACGCTGTAATAAGGATCCCCCTGTGCCCGAACTACTTGGGATAACCCATGTCTTCCGGCAAGTAACCCTGCGTTCGGCCAGGGGTGGTTATGACGTAGCCGCATTTTCGGCACCGTATGCAACAATTGCCGAAATCGCCAGGGCCCGCGTTCGGCAGATCTACCCCGTGCCCGTACAGGCAGGTCATCGCCGAACGACCGGGCGTTTCGGCATGAGCCCAGTCTATTTCGGCGCAGCAAGACTGCCAGCATGCAGCGACAACCAGTTATTAGCAAAAAACACATTCAGTAGACAGCCCACGTATGCCAGCACGTTGCTCTCCCAAGATAAAGAGAGGGCGCTGACGATTGTGCTAAAAATGGTCTATTTTAAATGGTGTAATTTACAGGCACCTGTGCCAAGAAAAAATCCAAATTATGATGGGACAAATGAAGCCTTATAACATTTCTTCCATTTATACCATCCACCTTCTAAGGACTACTGAAAAACAAAAATGCACTCCAAAAATAAGAATCACAGTTAGTTTCCATACTTACTGTAGGGGAAGAAATTTACCCCCATTACAAGGGTTGTGTGAATTTTTTTGTGGGTATCCCTGAAAGGGTAGATACTAGGGGGCATAAAGTTATTCAAAAATGTTTGTGTCAGTAAAAAATAGCATGAAATTCACCATGGTAATGGTTGGGACCTGTGCATCCTGGATGGTTATTGGTCACTTTAGTGTTAACATTGTGTCAAATTTCCGAGATTTATCATAAAAATGCATAATTGCCCACAATTTGTCACGACTCTTCTCTGCTAACTTATTTTTAACAAGTACCCTTCAATACATATAGAATGTGTATGAAATATTTTACTTTCAAAAATATGCGTAAAATGTCCAAATTGCCCTTTGCGCATTTCCATGGCAAAGTATAGCTCAGATGACGTACTCGGATTCAAATGTACTAACGGAAATAACTTCAAAAAGTTATTGTCTTACAACAAATTCTACTTAGCCATTCACAGCTCTAGTGGTCACGGGTTACCATGGCAAACACAATTTAAGATTATCGCTATTCATGACTTTATGTATACTTTGTATGTACAGAACCCAACAAATAACTTGGCCCATTCTTACCATCAAGGGGGCACGAAAAGGAAAACAGAAGTTCCATCGTTCCGTAAACTCTTTCAAATGCTAAAAAAATCACGATTTATGCATTTTTTGGGGAAAATGCGTTAATTTATAAGCCATTTACTAAAAAAGTAACACGAAGTGGGTTTTCAACCTTTCCCAAAAACTGACCAGCATTGTTTCTTTTAAAGAAACAAAATTAGCTCATTCATCATGTATGTTTATGGTAACATATTTTAAAAAGGCCAAAATAGACCAAATTTGCTAAATTTTGACCCAAAATGCATTTATTACCTTAAAATAGCTATAACTACCCATTCAACCAAATAAGATTTAAAAATCACACGATCTGATAAAACTAGTTGTTATTTATAGAGGATATACTTATAGGACCATTGGGATTTCAGGTTTTTGAAATTATGCTCAAAAGTGGTTTACCGAAACCCCTAACCCCTAAAAAATTGTGCCTCCAAAATTGCCCAATTGGGGCATACAGTGAACTAATAAAATCGACTATAGCAAACTTTTGCCCTCGTTGCAGATTTTTTTATTATTGAAAACCTAATGTATCTTGACAGGCTCTTACTAAAAACATTGCTTCACTTTCTAGTATGTGAGTGCAGGTAACTCAAAAACTAGAGCACTTACAAGAGATTTAGTCCCGGACTAGAATAAAGATGGGGCCATCCAGTATGGAAACTTTAAGAGGGGGTCCAATAACGTTAAACCTGAATTTAGAATAGGAATTGCCTCTTTTCTAGAGTCAATTGCCATTGTGCGCTGAGATTATAACATGCTGCCATGAAATTAGTAAAATTTTAAAACTGTGCAAGTAGGCTGCGAAAATGTTTATTTGGGTGGTCAAATTCTTTACAAAAAAGTGGATAAATTTTATGCAAATCTTGTGATAAAAGTGGATAGGCAGGAAAAGAAGAAAATGTGGGTACTGAGTATGTGACATTTTAAAAAGGGGTCATTTCCTGGGGTCAAGCATTCTAGACGTCACCAAAGTCATCATCTCACAGACATTGACTGCGAGCTCTAACAGGGATGTGATGTGTGCTTCACAAGATCGCCTACAGAGCATCAATGAGAATGCCTGCATGATAAAGTCAGACCTACATCTAAATGCCAAAAAGACATTCCGTCGAAGACATTACCGCGATGAGGTAAGAGAATCATCAACCTATCTGCACTACACCGGTAACCCAACTAAAAACGTTAGACATCAAGTACCCTCGGGTCCTATACTCAAGAGTTAAAGGGCCGTGGCCTGAATCGCTAATAGTATTGTCCCCATACTCCAAGATTTTACCAGACGTCGTCAACACATTTTGGTATTTTTTTTGAATAAGCTACTATTTTTCTCATTACCCCTGTGAAATTTTTGGGCTAAAGGATATTCGGTTTTGGAAGTCTGAGAAAAAATTTACCGCCATTTTTGGTCACCGATATTAATTTTACACATAGAGATAGTTGGCTAAGAAAATCATTTTTTTAGCTCTCACATGAAAACGGGTTAAATATTCAGCGGTCAACAACTACTACATATGGGGTTTAGGTTGAAGAACCAATTCTATCAAATGAAAACTTTAATTTACTTAAATCGGGATTGTATAATAACCAAAATCTAGGCAAAAATTGCACATGAGGTTTTATGAATTAGCAATGTCTTTGCCATGCTTCCTTTTTTCTACCTTTTTGATATGTTTTTTCTGTGAGGGTTTGTATAACAAGTTACAGAAAGAAAACCTGGGTAGCAGTTTTTTCCAGGTTCTACCGTAATTGAGTGGACTCAAGAGACAGGGGGAGACAGAGAGTCCGCTACACCAGTATACTTTAAATGTACGTCTGTATACTGTTATATACATAAGAGATTTTTGAATAATTGTATACTTCTGTATACTGTCTTCTGAAATAATAATGCAAAATATCTGTCGTATACATTATAAACACACCATATTTTTTAAATAAGTTCTATAACCGCTGTTTCAATACTCTCTATTATGAAAAATTTCATAGATTATATTACTTTTAGTCTTCCGATCTTTGTAGTAATTGTCAAATATACACTTTCAATAACTTGTGCGCTCTCCTGAGTCAAGATCTGAAAAGGAGCGTAACACCGCCCTTTCTACAATGCGACGGGATATCGTGATGAACTTATATCCTTACTAATAATCAACTCCTTTGGAAATACGCTGCGTTTTTTTCACTACTACCGATTGGAATTTTTAGTTTACAGCACTATAGGTTATGTCTAGAGGAATACTATAATTAGATTTCTATCACTTTTTTATCCAAATATAAAAGATATAAAATGGCTCCTAGTATTCTTCCCAAAACGTTACTGTTACGAATTAGCCAAGCATAAACAAGGCACTATACTCCCACTCGCATTGTGGAAAGCTGTGATACCTCTTGCCCTGAATTATAAGATTACAAAGAGATGCACAAGTTAATTCGAAGGTGTAAATTTGACAATGCTACAACGATTCGACACTAAAGTAATAATTTATGAATTTCATAAAGAGAGTATACAGTGGTATAAACTTATTTACAAAATCTGTTGTGTATATAACATCAGTATAACGCAGACATTGTGCATTTACAGCCAGTATAAGATCAACTTCATGTATATGGGTTTTCTTCTTAGAGGAATAGCCGATTATCTTAAGCACAATATTCAGTCCACTATTGATTGCGCAATATTAACAAGAATAGTAGTCTTTTTAAAAAGACAAACCTCGCTTAGCGAGGATGTTAGTAATATGTTAGTGTAAAATACTTACTGAGATCAAGGGAAACCCCTCCATATTAGCGAGATTATATAACCACAGTATATATTCAGGCATCGACCATACTCCTGCATCATCCTTTAATTTTTTAAATACACCCACAGACCCCTGTTTTTGCATTGCAATCCCTGTCCCTAAATGCCCATGGGTTTTTGAAACGCCAGCCTTACAAAACAACCCTAATCCATTCATAGGTGAGTGCCCCCCCGCACTTTCACACACGGTAACTTTGGCAAATTTGCCCCATTTAAAAACTTCTTGTTATGACTGGTTCAGCATGTGGAACATTGTGGTTAGTTCATCAACCAAAATACCTTCAAAAAAAACCGGGGAAAAAAAAATTACAAACTTCAAACTTACAGGAAAACATGTTTTAAATAACAACGTTTGGGTCTCTGGCATTGTACACATCTGTACTCTGAAACCATTGGTCGGATTACCCTTACATTCAATGAACTGAGAAGTTAATCCACTGTGATGGGTGGGCTGTCATCCAATCAAAGTTTTGTGTCTAGCTGCTTATAGTATGTAAATGAATTTCCTTTCCTAGTAGGGCATAATACCTTGTCCTATTCGTAAAATAATGGTAATCCAGAGGACTTTGCGCTGCTGCCTGAACACCACCCCTCTGTGCATGACTGTGTATATTCTGCCATCATTTGCTTGCCTGCACATATGCTAGGTAACTTGCAATGTTGTGACTTTTATAATCTACTTCCGCTTTTTATACAATCTCCGATGGAAAAATAGCTCCAAAGTTTCCGAGAAGATACGGACTACAACAAAATAATCCCACCACAATTATGATCAAAAAATGATAACCTTTCTAATATACCCATAAAAAACAGTTCAAATACGGGATAAAGTACATTGACCACCTTGACCTTAAATTTTAAAGGTCAAGATGAAAGAATGAAAAATGCCAGGCATGTTAGTTCGAAAGGTGACCCTTTATACCCTTTATTTTGATATGCAACTTTATTTTCAACTAATAAAATGGGAACGGGAGCACGGTTTGAAGCTAACAGCGTGCACTATTTGGTTTCAAGCCTTTTTTCGGTGTGTCCTTGGTGTCAGATATTCATGAGTTATACGAAGACTCTTTTACTGAATAAGCTGTAAATCCTGTAATCCTATGATCCTCTTATAGAAGATTTTTATGCTAGGCTAATTCCATGATGTCTTACATGAAGAATGAACCATTTTTTTTCTTGCTCTAACTTCACATCAGGGCATTTTAATAATTAACTTGAGGCACTCTCTCACGTCTAAGTTGCAATACTTGTTACTAAACAAGCTGACATAAACCTTTGCAGAAAATCACAATTCACAAAAGAGCTTACGCCTGACGCTTGAGACCCCGGCCGGGCTTGAGACGAACATTTATGTATAAAGGTAGGAAATGAATATATTAAACCAGCAATCTTAGCAACGCTAATTCCCATAGTTAGATTCTCCATAGTCAACACTCTTTTTGCACCCCTTGTGTCTGCGTCAATGAAAGCCTAATCTAAACTTTTAATCTATATACCCTTGAAAAAACCCGCACACGAAACGTTATCTAACGCAATATTGGCCATATTGATCGTTTTTATAGGAGTGTGTCCATTCTTTTTTTGTCTTTTATAATTTTTATTACAATCAAACCACTTTCTGCCATTTTCGACTCCATAACCAAATGGAACACAATTAATATGCGTATATCCACAGTTTGCATGGGTAATATTTGAACCCCTACCACCCACATCATTAACTGTCATCAAATCGGACTTTTGCGTGTTTCTGATCAAGGTTTCATCAATACTTGTTAATGTGTGTATATATCCCTAATGTCCCTTAACTGAATTTAAATGAATTTTTTAATTCTTTAAAGTTTTCATTCCTTGTTTTAGGGGAAATTTGCTGCTCCTAGATCTAACAAGAAAATAACGCTACCTCTCTTTTTTTGCGGTGATCATCTGATTTTCCTCTAGGGACATTGGAGATATAAACACAATCAACAGTTTGCATGCCTTGTGTCCACCATATCCCACATACCGAGTGTTTATCATTATTTTCAAAATCGTCCATAAAATACAGCTAAATACAAATAATACCGTGATTGGTGTCATTTTGTCATTCTGCATTCATACTACTGGCTAGCCAATATTTTCCACGTATCTGACTCATAGGTCCCCGGACTGCGTCCACAATCTCGTGGACGCTTGCATTTCCAATTTCCATCCACCTTATGAGAGTTCTGATTTGCTTACCCCGATTTTGTTCAAACAACTCTTGCCCCAAACGACTCAGCAAACCGACAGAAAACAACAGTGTTTCCCAATGTGAAAATATGAGCTACAATTCAAGTTGACAAACAAACAAAACAAATGTTACATTTAATAACATCTACATCAAATTTATAACATTTACATGCATTTTTCTATACAGCAAATTTATAACATTTACAGGCATTTTTCTATACAGGGATCCAACATTTACGAAAATTACGACCTTTTAAAAGAACTAACAATTCTAGAAGCGCTACTCAATCACTTTTGAAAACATCCGAAAATGACGATTGCGGTGGTGAAAAAAAAATTACTGTCTAGGAAGTAAATACTATGAAGTACATAAAGTTAGGTAAGGTAGCAAAACAGGGCAGTAAATTGACGAAAAAGATCGTGAATTTGGCAATCTACACACAAATTAACTTGGCGAACTACGAAATTGCATGGCATGTAATATATGTAAGATGACATCTAATATATATCCAATATGGTTGCCGATAGCATTTAGTTAAAGGCCAAAAAGCCATTAATCACTTTACTTAGTCTAAAGATGTATTTTGTTTTGTTTTTTCGTAAGTTGTAGGTATCCACTAGTATTAGAGGTGGGCTATAGAAGGTCAATGTTTCATATCACTTCGAACACAGGCTCATTTGATGACTTAAATCACCCTGATCCCACTTTCGAAGAAAAAAATGAAAAAAGTGCGAAAACCAGGGTGCCCCATCGAAAAGTCCAAAATGGCCGCCAATTGTCAAAAATTTGATTTTTGACCATAACTCAATTATTTTTGTTCAATTTGCTTAAATGTGTTGGCAATACCCATGTTTTGGGGTATTAGGAATCATGGTATGCAACTTTCAGCTCACCATAGCCTTTCGTTTTCTTGAAAATGCCGTTTTTGCTTAAAATTGAGCTCTGAGGGCGCTTTCCCATAAAATGCGCATCCGATTGATAATGGCGATTTTAACATTCAAAAAGTTGAAGAGAGTTTTATTATGAACACATGTGAAAATTTTCGGTTTTAAAACTGTAGCTTTTTTAATGTCATAAAAATGCCCTCCATTGAAACCCACATCTAAGAAAGTCAGTTGAACCCTGTATATTCTAATGAGAGCATTTTTAAATTGATGCCGCAGGAAAATAGTAAGTGTTACACAGCTCTTATCTTCATAAAATGATGAATCAACAATTCTGATGATGGCCAACCAGTTAAAATTAAAACTTTTGATATTATATGTACTTTTTGGGAAAGCGCCCTCGCCGTCGAATTTTAAGCTAAAACTGCCATATCGAGAAAACGAAAAGTCGTAGATAGGTATAACTTGCATAGAATGATTCCTTGCAGGCCAAAACATGGGTATTGCCACAAAAATGAAGGTGATTAAACAAAAACTTATCAAGTTATGGTCAAAGATATGATTTTTGGCCAATTTGGCGGCCATTTTGGATTTTTCGTTGGGCCACCCTGGTCTTCGCGCTTTTTAATTTTTTTTTTCTTCGAAAATGGGATAAGCATCATTAAAGTCATCATTCTAGCCTGTGTTCGAAGTGATCTGAAACTATAGGCCTATTTGACCCAAAATGACCCTCTATAGCCCACCTCTACTAGTATACATTTTTGAATGATTGACTACCTAACTACTCAATGATACTTTAGTTGCTCTTACATAAAACGCAAAAATCGTAACTCAAGACTGAAAAGAGAATGTTTTCTGTTCTGCACTAAATGCATTTAGTAACCATATTTGAGGGCCATTTTAGATGTCATCTGACCTATACCAATAGCTCAGATTACTTAAACTAGTCTGATTGGGTTATTTAGTTATACACAAACATTGGAACTCAATGTTTGATATAGTCATGAAATATATCCATTTTAGTATTGTGAAAGCCATCTTGAATACTCTATTATCTTATTCCTGAAAAATGTAAGTGACGTGTTTTGATATCTGGACTCATAAAACACAGAAAATGAAGCAATTAAGACTTCCTACTCCAACTCCACAAAGTTAGAAAGTTGGATCTGAAGCACAAAGAAAAGAAAGACTACACCCATGCTCAGGAGGAGTTCAGGAAAAACCCGCTCCAGAATTGAAGATTTTAGATACAGAAGGTGATAAAGGTACACCAGAATTTAGCAAGGAAGCTGCTAATGCTTATCGTGACAACAATCGCCAATACCGATATACCGAGAGGAATTATGTACGTATAGTACAAGCAACATTGAAAGGTTTGGAGAAAGACTGGAAAGGTGATATTATATTTTCACATGGACATGATGGAAGTAATCATATTAAAGGTGTTGCTAAATTATTTAAAGGTAACCTGGACCATAATGTATAAGAAGGTTAATAGTAAAGGTAGATTTATCATACTGGATTTAAGGAGACATGAGGAGATTTCCAGAAAGAAGCGCCCCAATTATTTTCGAACCCGGATTTTTTGCATATTTGGAATGCTTTCCAATGTAATTAGATCACACCTGAAGTGAATAAGCCGAATACGCCGTCTTTATGTAATAATATATATGATGATCTAGTACTTTCTGTCGTGCACGACAGAGTCAAAGCATGGTGTTCTATGGGGACAATTACGATAGTCAGGCAAGTTCAAAACAAGGTTTGCTGTTTTCTTTTGTATGTACTTGTTTGTCCAACAAACCTTCGGAACGTTCTTGGTAGGTGGTCTACAATCGATCCTGTACATTTTGAGAGAAATTCGTATCCTAAAAATATCTCCTCCTGTCACTTTAAAGTCAACGGTTATCAATTTCTATTAAGAAATGTTTATGCCCCTTGTTCAAGTAAACCTCATGAGCAAGTTGACTTTTGGAATGGTTTATTATCATCAATTCTTGAAATTCAAACTTGGGAAGAGAAGCATAAAAATTTATGTGCTGATGATATTAATATGCTACTTAACATTCATTTAAATAGATAAGGTGGAAATTCCCAGCATAATATTAAGGCATTTAATACTTTGCAGCATTTTTAGAGCTTTGTGATCGTGCTGATATTTGGCGAGTCAGAAATCCTCATCTCGTCAGTTTCATGGAGAAAGAAACCCTTTAATCCAAAGTAGGCCGAATGTTGGCTTGTCGCAAATAATCTGCAGGACAATATAAAAAAAAGTGGTATTTCCCCTGCTCTAGTTGATCACTCCTTAATTATTTATCTAGAGACAATTATCAAGGAATAGCCGAGGTCCATCAGATTGGAAGTTCAATAATTTCATGTGTGATGATGCATGGTATATACTGTATGGTTGGAGAATTATTGAGATAGTGATTATAGAATTTATGGGAACTTATAAAATATGAAATTCGCAAGTTTAATCAAGGGTTCAGTAAGAAAAGGAACTTGTCAGCGGAGGTTGATTTTTGTTAAAGAAATTGGAGAATAAAAAGGTAATGGAATCTGAATGTGAACAGGGTTCATCATAGTATTTTGGGTATGAAATAAATCCTTACTATAAATTCAGTCTGAAATGCATGATTTTTACCACTTTCGGCGCTCGTCACGGTAGCCATGTATAAACGGGAATTTATACACAGTCATGTGACACCTATTGACCAATCGGTACGCGATATACGATTTAGACATGAATAGGAGAATAAAGGTATTGTTTTCGCCTCTGCCGTGTATCTATAGTGTCATTTCACACGGTGCGACAGCATTATTTAAGTAGAACAATGTGGTGCAGCCGAGTTGTTTACGCTAAAATAGTGCTGTCGCCCGTGTGATATGACACGATAGATAACGGCAGAGGCTAAAACAATACCTTTATTCATCTTTATTCCACTTTTATTCAAAATAAGTCAGCTATATATATAAATATGATAGATTTTACCCAACGAACTACCCGGCATTTTAATCGATCAGTCCGTTGTACTATGCGCCTTCGATTGCCCGAGCAGAAAAACCCAAAAAAAAAAAAAAAAAAAAAAAAAAAAAAAAAGAAAACAAAAAAAAAAAAAAAAAAAAAAAAAAAAATAAAAAAAAAAAAAAAAAAAAAAAAAAAAAAAAACAAAAAATAAAAAAAAAAAAAAAAAAAAAAAAAAAAAATAAAAAGTTTTTTTTAAAAAAAAAAAAAAAAAAAAAAAAAAAAAAAAAAAAAAAAAAAAAAAAAAAAAAAAAAACAAAAAAACAACAAAAAAAAAAAAAACAAAAAAAAAAAAAAAAAAAAAAAAAAAAAAAAAAAAAAAAAAAAAAAAAAAAAAAAAAAAAAAAACAAAAAAACCACCCCAAACAAAAAACCACTGCGTATGCGTAGCAGGGGTGACGCGTAAGCGCTGTACCGTGTGATATTGTCCAATATCACACGGCAAAGAACCAATGAAAATGAGTACACAATCTCAAGGGCTTAAGAATTAGCAATAAACCCCTATAATTATGCAAGGAATAAACGCGAATCTGAGGCAGAATCATCACACGGGGAATTATTGTACGTTCCAGAGCTTAATGGGTGGAATCAAATGAGAAAAATAATCATAGTCCAGCAGCGGAGGAGGAGTAGATGAAAATCGCTGATAAAGTTTTTTTCTCAGATGATTATATCTCTTGAAAGGATATAATGGAATCCAGGGGGGTGTAAAATGCAACCCTTGGGCAATTTGAGAAAAATCCACGATGGCTGCCATTCACTGTAAAAAAATCCAAAATTGCAGTTTCCATGGACAAAGCACCACCAAAGCTGGTAATGTTGTTTTGTTATAATAATTCATGTTGAGGTAGGAATGTAAACATTAAATATAGTTGGAAGCCACCGCTTGAGTAATTTGAGAAATCCAGATGGCGCCATTTACAGCCAGAAAAACCCAAAAATGCACTTTGCACAGAGAAATCAACCCAAAAGACATTACAAGCCAAAATACAAAAATACAAAAAGTACAACGTACTCACAGCAGGTTTCGAATCATTGACCTACCAGTATAATAGATAGAAGTCCCGAACCACTAGACCACGAGAAGGGTGTGAGGTGCCGACTTGGGGGTTTTGAGAACTGAATTTTTGTCGAAAGAGGGGCTTCGGAACTCATCTGTTTCAATTTTAGGACTTACGAACTGAATTTCGGGGTTGTGTAGCTGAAGAACTTGGGGAAAAAATTTCCCAAAATTTCAGCATCGAGCCAACCTTTTGAGTTGTGGCAAAAGTATGGAGTCAACGAACTGACGCACAAATGAAGAATTGCAGAGGCGCGAACTGGGAATTGGATGGCCGCACATATAGGTACAGCCGTTTTATGTCGTCCCCAGGGTCGTCCTCCACGGAGGTTAGAGCTCACACCGGATCATGTGGATGAAAGCGCACGTTATAGCTATTCGTCCCAAAGAGGTTCCAAGACAGTACTCTTAGCAGCTATCTATAATAGGAAAACTAG